>VZUI01047434.1:0-174692 GCA_013401135.1 Cettia cetti
CCCCCCCCCCCCCCCCCCCCTCATTCATTTTGATTTTTCATAGGCTGTCCTCAAGAATTTGAATTACCTAAGTCCTTAAGGTTTATCTCAAAAGTGCATTGAACACATTTCAAGGATCAAAAGAACTGGAATTGGAATATTGTTGCTCTCCACTTACACTCCTTCTAAAGAGGAAAAGCATTCTCATGTAATAAAAACAGTGTCTGTTTCAAGGTCATGTGGTCATCTCTAGTTTACCTAATCTCTATCAGCAGTTGGTGCTTAAACAGAGCAATTAACACACCTTTTTTATTTTTATGGAAAATGTATGAATTTTTTTTTTCATTTAGACGGCATATGCAGGCTTACCAGTTTTATATATAGAAATAAAAGTTATATTTATACTTATATGTGAAAGAATGTGAGGAATCCAGTTCCTTAGTGTAACAATCTGTCAGCTTTGAATACTATGTCATTTTAGCACACTATCTGAGCTGTCAGTTGCAGTCTAAGCATGATTTACTCTTTTTGTCAACATTTTTGTTAATTATTTGAAATAATTTTTGAACGCTTGTTCCAATTTACTAGATTCCTCAGTAATTATTCCTTCTCCTGTTCTTTTATATGGTGAAACACCTGAGTAGTTCTGTATTGTACAAGTTCTGCTCTCCATTTATCATATCATCAGGAACTCTTGGCTGATTTGGAAGCTCTTTATACATGTGTTCCCAGTTACATTCCATTACCCAATATGCACTGATAATAGAATGACCTCCTCCAAAATTACCAGTGTCACCTTGATTTCCACAGATGTTATTTAACAGTGATTGTACTTTTCCAGTTTTATTGTAGAACAAATTGCTCGTGATCTCTGATGACATGCAGCTGGTAGTGCAGGTGCATTTATAACCCAACCTGAGGAAATAGATTGAATATTTGAAGCAATAAATCTCATTTTGATTTCTGTAAGATGGATGTCAGCTCTGTTTCCCATCCTTCTTCTTCTCATGTGTCAAATAGAATTTATAAATGCAATTATTTCAAAGACACTTTAAATAAGAAAAGGAAATAGAGAAAAAAAAAATGGAAGGGACAGGTGACAATGGCATCAGAACGAAGATATACTTCAAATATACTATTATTGTAACTAACACTGCTAAAGCTGGAGCATTCTAGACTTGATTTATCTTTTGAGCTAATCTCAGATGAGTCTATTTGATTTTCCAAACAATCTTTTATCTAAGCTAGTACTGGTTGGTTACTAATATTTCAACAACTGATTTTCCTCTGCACATGCGGTCTGGCCACGCCAAGGGATACTGAAGGAAGAGCCAATACCAGAAATCAGGAATATGTAGTGAAGAAACAAATGGCATTGACAAGCAGCTGCAAGATGGCCCAGCTTCAGTGTTCAGGAGAGCTCTGTGGTCAGTAAACCAGTTCACTGGCATTGGCCATTAGCAGCAGAGCCAGTACTAAGGGAACATATTCTGAGAGAGAGAATGCTAACTGGCCTGCTGTCTTGAAATACCCTCTTGGTTTCCTTGTGTAAAGCCCCCCTGGAGCATTGCAAATGCCCTTTGCTGCAGGCAGTTTGCCGCACAAGGAGAGGCTGACAAGATAGTGCAGCTGAGGCTACGTGTGGAGCCTGTTATAAATATCTTTCATTCTTAGTCCAAGGAAATCAAACAAAATCGAATGGTTTGGAACTGTTTTGCACCAGGCTTTAAGATAAATTTTTGTTCATAATAACTTTTCTAGTCAAAATTACACTGGTTCTGCCCTGAGAATAAGGGATGGGAAAGGGATAGTGCTGTGTGAAAGCATTCTGGAAGGCCTCAGCTGATGTCAGAAAAACACCTTCCTTCAACACTCCTCTTAGGAATCAGTTGCTTTGCTGATTTTTAATTCCTTTAAAAAAAATCTTATGTCATATACCTCATTAATTTAATATTCAGTGAAGGCGGACAATATTAATGAAACTTCGAATATTTATCCTCCTTTTTAAAAAAAGGGGTTTGTTTGTTTTTCTAAGAGGGTACATGAAAATTAAGGTCAAAAACCTCATTGTGATGTGCAGATACTCTTTTTCAAAGAACCATCTTTTATTTACTTTAGCTTTTAAAATACTACTACTGTCATAATAATATTAGTAATACTACTATTATTTGCATGAGCTTTTAAAGAGCATTGGGATGGGACATTTTACAGGGGAGTCCTTACAATATGATTAAAAGAATTGATTTCTAGAGTAAGACTAATCTCAATTAACATGCATTTTCTCCAGTTAATAACTGTGAGAAGTTTTTCACTCAGTTTTAATTATGTAAGTTCCAAGTACATTCAGCAGAATTTTGGACATGATGTTTACAGTAACTTAGGAAATCACTCTTCTGAATGAACATATGCATCTACTTTCAAATGAGATATTGCTGATTCAAAGTTAGCTCCTGTAACGACTAGCTTTTGTCAGTAGAAACCTTTGGAGCACCCAATAATACAAAAGAGGGGGATAGATTACCTTTTAATACAAAGGCTCTTCTGATTCAGATATTACCTTTGCATATTTTTTTCCTTAGAGCTGGGTTTTCTGATAAGAAGGCAACTCATGTCCCTGGAATGAACACTGATGAGGTTAATGGAATTATTTTGTCTCAGTATGCAAAAATCCACAGACAAAAGCTCATCATTTGGCGCAATCAAATACAAGACAGTATGTCTGATGACTCATACAGTTCAAAAACTCATATTGAAATATATAAGAGGTCATAAATAATGTGGCTGGAGCATTTCAAACTTCAGGGAGTTTATTAAGAGGTGCCTTGCCAGTACACTGTCTTTAGGATAAAAAAGGGAGGTTCCTCAGTCTTACATCTTATGTTTCTCTCATCATAGCTTCCCATGATTTACAAAAAATTCATTTATTTTCATTATTTTGCAGTTAGATAATTGATAAGCAGAGAGGATAAACTCAACTAAAGAATTAAGAATCAGTCTGTGGTAGATTTCAATGGTAATTACTCATCTAAATATCTTTGAGGATCTGGGCGTCACCATGTAATCAATTGTAATTCTTCTCTAACATTAGTTTAATGTTATCTGATTGCTGTTCACAGATGATGCTTCTGAATGTTTGTCCCTTAAATAGTAACAAAGAGGTACCTCATCTTCATAACGTGTTATTGGATGTACACCAGGACATCTTTGCCACTTGAGTAATTGCTGTTGGATTCTGAAGTGTATCTGTTTGGGTGAGGTTTGTCTGCTAAATAGGAACCTCTAAAAGAAGGTACAAACCTCTCCAAGTCTCAGAGGACCATGAAGCTGTAAATGCAAACACTTCTACTATCAGTTATGAAATTGGAGTTAAAATAAGAGTGAAAAATACAGTGCCATCCTAAGATAATGCAATACATTTCAAATATGGCACAGCTTGATACAAAATGAGGAGCAGAGCAGTCTTGCTGAAAAAGCTGCTAAGAGAAAATCACGCAATGGCGAGCGGGAGAAGTACTATCAGGCTAAGTAAGAAAAACACTGCAGCACAGCAAGTATAAAGTGATTCCTTCCTCACATGTATGGCTTTGTTGTACCATTGTCATCAGTAGAGAAAAAAAAAGAAGGTTCATGGTCTTGGTTTTCATATCTTGATGATATGAAAAGAAAGAATGTGTGTACTAGATAAAATAGTTCAAACTACAGACAGCAGAATTTCAGAAGAATTTCAAGCTGGAATCAAGACAGTTGAAGTGATAAAAGAGTGTAAGATCATAATAATTGCAAGTTTTCTCTCTTGTCAATATTATTAATTATTAGACCCTTCTAACATTTCACTTATTTAAAACCTAGAATATATTTGTAGCTGACAGAATTTAATATATGCAGAAAATTAGACTAGAAAGTTCTAGCTTTTTAATGTGAATTGTGTAATAACCAGAAATTTGGATTTAACAAAGACTATTCTTCCAAATGGCAAGTACTTTAAAATATGTATTGAATCTTTTCTTCTTTCTTTTCAACATTTGCAATAATTATCTCTCTAATACACAATCACCTGATGGGTGTACATTGATTCCTGAAGTTTGATTATCTCACCAAACAAATCCACAAAAATAAACGTTAGAGATATATTTGATAAAATTTTCTTAGAAATATTTTCAGTTATGGAAAAAGAAAAAAACCCACCATGTGTGGCAAGGCTTTATTTTCTTCTTTAAGAGTGTTTAGTATCTGGAGCCTGAAGGAGGAAAGCTCTATTCATATGACCAACTATTGCTTTTTACATTGACTCAATAATAGCATATGCATATTCATTAGGAAAAACATTCATTTAAGTCATCAGGAGGAGGGTGATTACCTCAGTATGCAGGTTTTTGCAAAATCCTGTTTGGTCACAAACATAGTTAATCCATACTTAGCTCAGAGATGATAAATCCACTGAGTTTTTACATGCCCATTTATATAACATTTGAAAAAAAACCCAAACCAGCTTGAAATAGGCAGTTAAACAAAAGGACTACAATTGCCACCATGTACGAGCCCAAGGCAGATGTTCAGTTACTAAGAATAATTCTGGTGAGATATACCACCCTTTAGTATTACTTCTGATTACTATAGTAATTAACGTAACAAATCTGTACAATTTCAACATAGTTTTCTGTGAAAATCTCTGAAACTAGTAGATCTTTCATTTTTAAATTATTTTTAATTTTTTTTTTTTTTCTTAATGGCACTGTATGTCAGATTTGAGGAAGTACATTTCTGTGAATATTTAGGAAGATTAAAATCTAAATCCAGTTTTGAAAAAGGGCCTTAAATTCAAGTCCAAAAGATCAAATGGTATAACTAGTTCTGTTAATTGGTGCTCTGAGCCAGATGTGTTAGAGGTTGCTCAAAATAACCCAAAGTCATGGTGCTTACAAAATATAAACCATCAGGATTTTTTTTCTCTTGCTTCCATGCAAAACTTTCATAAGATTATGAGAATTATGTTTATATTAAAAAAAAAAAATCTTGTTCAGTCTCCAGTGTTTGCATTCTCAGTCGATACTTTCTCACACTTTGTTGGTCACTGCACAAAACTGTGATAAAATGAGCAGATGTTACAGAGAAAAAAGGTCACATAGGTGTAAACTTAAGTCACATAAGCAAGAATTTTAAGAGAACTACTCGATTCATGCTCAGAATCAAGATTTGCTTCTGTAAATATAATTGTGGACAAAAATGGAGATAACACGTTAACTCTGAAGGTACTGAACCCTTAAAAGTGTTTCAAATTTTATTCTAAAAATATTCCTTTTTTAGTCACATAAATAATGGCTTGTGGGGTTTTTTTAAACACTAATGAAAAAGGCACAAAAAGCTCTTAAGACTATTTCAGTGTGTTGGAACATGAATTCTTAAAAATACACGAATTTTTCATGATGACAAATATTTCTGGAGACCACTTGGATAAGAACAGATAATGCAATAAAATAACTGTGAGTGCTGAAAAGGAGGGCATATAAAGCAAGAAAAATCATATTTCATCTAAAATGCCCATAGGGCTTTTTACTTTGTCAAATATGGCTGATATAATTTGACTGATATAAATTATTATTGATTTCCAGGCTCTAAGAAACCTTTAAAGCCCTGAACAAAGATTTTAATCCTTTCTGGTTTTTAAAT
The DNA here is from genome assembly GCA_013401135.1 of Cettia cetti. Classification (NCBI taxonomy): domain Eukaryota; kingdom Metazoa; phylum Chordata; class Aves; order Passeriformes; family Sylviidae; genus Cettia; species Cettia cetti. Next base: position 5,647 of record VZUI01047434.1, read on the forward strand.
AAGACTTTTTTATTATCCTTTACAAAAGGTTTTATGAAGTTATTCATTTGATTATCCCATAATAATGACTGTACATTCACAGAAGATAAGGAATTGCCTCATCAGAAAGAATTTTATGTCCAGAAATAAGGCCCAAATCCACAGAGATCTTCAATATATATATTGATGTCAGTAGAAGTTCAGTTTGTCACAGACTAAATTAATGCATTTGATACAGTTTTTGTTGGGAAAATCTAAAAAGCTAAAAGAATTAGGTTCATGGATCTATTAATAGCTTACAAAAAAGTGTCAGGAAAATGATCTCCAAAGATCACCTTCTCCAAAGCCTTTTGCATAAGCAACCTCCTACATTCAGTACTGTAAAGATGCCATGAAGGGATGCTCACAATGTGATGCAACACTTTCATTTAATCAGTAATGGATCACAGCATCTCTGCTGTAGTAGTTAACACTCAGTAGATCAGTGGCCATGTAGGCATGAGGCTCTGGATGAGCAGCATGTGTGGACTGGTTTTTGTGAGACAATTCAATATTGCTTCTTCCTCTTCAAAACCACGTGAGAGGAAAAGCAAGTTGAAGTGTTGGTGCAAGGATTCCTTCACAGGGAAAGTCACTGACACCATCTGGTCTGTTACCTACGGAACCTGGGAGTTAATTGAACAAATACACATGAAGATATGATGTCCTTGAAGAGATAGGGCCTTTAATGTATAAAACTGGCTACATTTAGCTCTGTTCCTGCTACAAGACAAGAGAAGCTTGAAGGTTGCATCACTCTCATGACCTATTAAAACCCAACTTTTCCATTGACTTTATTGTATTTTGAATGAGCCCCCAGTTCAGCAGTAACTTCTTACTCCAATTATTTTGCTGGTGTGCACAAACATCTAAGGATCAGAAGCAAAAGCTTCTGTGCATAAATTCCATAATGGCAACCCAACATTTATAGTAGATCCTAGAGGCAATGACTGACAACGCTTAAGAAATGTAAGGCAAAAAAGCCCTGCAGATCAAAATGAGAATTTCAGAAGAAAATCAGTGCTCCAGAAGGAAATTTGGCCATCGCACTAGAAATCAGCAGAGAAGGGGTTAAATACAGTAGATGTTACTCTGTGAAACATCAATGCATGACATTTCACAGCAGTTAGCATGCCCAGATGCCCCGAGAGCTCAGCTCGCTCCTCCTCCATTCTCCACTGAGCTTTGAACAGTGAGACACCGCTAACAGGCAGCTAGCCCATGTGCTTTTGAGCCACTTTGCAGCAAAAAAGAGCAACACATGAGCTGGACTTTTGTCAAATCCTTTCTGGAAGTCTGAACATGTGATGTCCATTGAATTCCATTTTTTGTCTCCTATGGTAGTCATGTCTTCAAAGAAACCTAACCAGATGGTGAAGCTTGCCTTTCCTTTCTTAGAGGCCATCAGTCTTTGCTCACACTGTGTATTTCTAAGTGTTTTTCCTGTTTTGATCTCTGAGAAAGACTTTGTAAGACACTTCCTGCAACTGAAGTTTAACGACATTCTCAGATACGTTCCAACTCTTTTGTTAATCTATGGCTCCGTGATAAGTACCTGAATCTACTGAAACTTCAACTAAGACATCTTGAAAAAGTAAAACATACAGAAGCTTCCCTGCAACTCTGGTCATAAACCTCAGCTCCCTATGGGTAAATAATAATGACTTCTTTTATGAGAGCACCTTTTAACCCCTAATATCCCAAAGGTATTGCAAACTATTGTCCTGATTCTATAGTTATCTATTTCAGCAGACAGACAACAAAGTTCTGCTGTCACAGATGGGTAACTTCTTGCACCATAGAAATCACAAGTGGGAATTTTTTTTCTGCAATGAAATAGAGTAAAATACCTCACTAGGATGAAATTTATGTTGCCATCATTTTAGAAAATTCTGGTGCAATTTGTTGAGCAAGTTGAACATCATTGTTCAAACTACATTTTTCATGAAAAGTAGAAGTCAAGACTCCAACAACATTTAAATGTAACCCCAGTAGATTCTGAATGAGAACATGTTTTAAATTTAGTCTCTGAATCTGTTTTTCCTGTGTATTTCCTATGTTTCACAAATGCATGCTCAATATAGACTCTTTTCTATACTACTGGATAACTGTTTCCACCTCAAAGAGCAATTATATATTCTTGGGACATTTTCTATTCAGATACCACCCAGGCTAAATGCCACTTTTTAGCCTTTACGAGTGCAAAACAATGCTGAAAATTATGCTTGATGTCTCTATATTTACTCGTGACAGCATAAGAACAATAATCATGGTGAAATCATCTAAAACCTGGTTCCATATTTCTTTTGGAGGTAATAGTCTTTTAGAGGATCATTTGCATTAATATCTTTGCTCCTTGTCAGTCAAAAAAACAGCCATTGTCCATGCACACTTAAGGTGAAATCAGAATTTGAGGAGGAATATGAATCCATGGTACTATAGGTACAATAAACAAGTATATTCTTTGTCTGTGTTCTATATTATATCATAACGGTGTGATCTCTTACAGATACAGCAAAGAAAATTCTGAAGTAAGTATGTGCTATTTGTTGCTGATGTATTGAAACTGAAACAACATCCTGCTGTGAGGTAGGAATTACTCAATAGACATCAATTACTCATATTACAAGTTGATGTATTTTCAAGGAATAATTTGGAAGTTATAGCCCTCTATCCTTTTTGGAACCTAACAATAGATAGAACTTACTACTGCTATTTTTATTTGTAGTTAGTAATAAATAAATAGAGTTTGTATATTAGTCATGTCATAAACAATGTTATTTCTGTAATTTATTAGGTCACTAATGCTACATGCTACTGCTTCTGCTCTAGACATGAACTAATGGAATTATTTAATAAAAATATAGCCAATGACTATACAGAACTAAAACTGTTCATTCATGCACAAATGCCCTTGATTGTAGCCAAATAAAGGTGATGAGAATAATAGTACTGAGGAAAATTTGCACTGTTTCCCATAGTGGTTTTTTGCACAGTGCAGCTGTAACAGGTGAGTAGCAGCTTTGGTGACCAAGGAGAAAGCTGTTAAAAGATTAACCAAATGACATGTTTTATTTCAGTTGCTACAATTTGGGGTTGATAGGGTTTATGTTTAATTAGCTGTTCTAAATTAGGAACTCTACCTGCAGTTCATGTGTCAGCTAAAGAAATTTTGTATGTCTTGATATTTAATTCCATTTAGCGAACAAACTTTCTTATCTTATTCTTACCACAATCAATAATGTATACTTTCTTTTAATCTTTGCCTTTCTAATCTAAATTCTCTGAGATAAAGGCACTGCGGTACATGAAGCATATCTAGTTCAATACAGTGTTTGTCTTGGTGGAAGAACTTGTAGGCAGAAATAAAACCAACACTTGTCATAAAATATAGAAGAGAAATTGTACACATTTAATTCTATTAATGTACATTTTCAGATTTTGACTGGTTAGTTGATTTTCTTTAATTTTTATTAACTGAAAGTTGTTCCATTTCAGGTAATTTCAATTCAAATATTATAAATTGTGGATTAAGAATGTTCACAATATACTGCAGCAATTAAAAAAAAAAAGACAAAAATAATCCATGTTTTTTTCCAGTAATTCTTTTGTCCCTGTGGTTATATATTGGGACAAAAAGAAAGGAAGAAGATGTGAGTTAAAAAGCAAGGGATATGCAATATGTATAATTGCTTTTGGGTTTTCACTCAGCAAAAATTTGTGATTCATAATTTCATTGTAATCCAGGCCTAGGGGGATACATGGAAAATCTATGTAAAAAGTCCAATTTGGATATGTTCTTGAAGGATGAAAAGTACTATTTTATTGAGATGAATGAGTGCTATTTTATTGAGAGATTGTTTAGTTAGAGTTATGTGTAAGGATGTGAGGTTATTGTCAGTTTATCAGGTACAATACCTTAATTTCCATTATTGACCAACTCTTACTTTCTCAAACAATTTGTTACTGCGTACTTAACCAATTCTGCTTGTCATGTACAGGCAAAAACATCCCTTGTTGTCTCATAGTGATCAATTTATACCTTGAATTTATGTACCTTTGTGTCCTAATATTTTTTTTCATAGTCTTCACAACAACAGATATTTGATGGAAAATCATAAATATGTATATTTCCAAAAATGAAAGGTTTAGACATAAGAAATGAAAAATTAAAATGTTACTCTGCTTTTCAACATGTATTTGAAACAGCCATGTTAATGGTTAGATGGAAGTTTCACCTTTAGCCCATCTTCCCAAAGTGTACTTCCTTGGAAGTTTGATAAAGCTTTTACTCACAAAAGATCCCTTATCGGTTTCTTATGGATTATGTCCCTTTAAATATAATATGGGATATTAATAGATCGATTACACTTCTAGCTGATCATCAAGTAAATTAGTAGTAGCCATAAGCATAGTTATTTAAAAGTCTGGTTGCCTTGCTTTTTGGTTTCTTCATCTATCATCAATTTATTATATGACAGATGCATCATATAAATAAATTCTTGCTTAAATTTGGTTCGTTATAACAAAAAATATGCTAGGCATCTCTGATATTTTCTGTCATGATTAAGATAAGAATATAGTAATGACTGCAGTGGTTCAGTTGGTCTGCTCCAATAATGTCGTACATAACTTGAAGCAGATACTCACTAGTATGACAAAAAAAGGAAATACATTTATCCTTATATAAATAAGAATATATAATAATATATTATTGCATATTAATAATACCTTCTAATAATACTCTTCTGACTTGTGTCAGTATTTTTACCTCAAGACATACTTGAGATTTTCAGGTATTTATTAGCCCTCAGTTCAGTTTTGTTCACTGTCCCTTGTGTCCATCAAAGCTTTCTGCTGCTACATCATCTTCTAAATGCAAGTAAACCAAGCCAAAAGACTCAAGTATATTAACTTGTATAAAAAAAGATTTTCTTAAATAATATGCTTTTTTACATGTCTAGTCAAAAAGACAGTTCCTGTAAATGTGATCCAAAGCATAGCGCATGACTATGCTAACACTAATTTTTCAATACCTCTGAAATGAACAATCCATTATCAGTCAGCTGTCCTAGGATTAATATCAGTAAATCTGAAAAATCATCTGTAGGGAAATAGAAATTTTTAGCTTATGAGGAGACACAGTTTTTTTCCTTTGAGAGAAATAACAGGGCTCTTGGGGACAGGTGATTGATTTTGACAAGGTCTGTCCTTGTGGAGAACTAAGGAGTCATCTTGGGTTTGTTTTGCCTCTGTACCAGTGTAACTGCGTTATTGTGGCTCTTGCTTATTTTCAGTTTCATAGAAGTACTTGAATACTTTCTTAGAAGTTGGGTTTCCATGAAACAGTTCCCATATCAAGATGTCTCCTGATGTTGACATGAAAGCATCATGTTCTCCTCCTCCTAAGTACTCCTTTCAAGTGGTGCCTAAAGGGTGATGTTATCTGATCTCTGTCATCACAGAACAACAGTGGTTTGCTCTGAGTTCCCATTCAGTCTATACAGAGCTGCACTTTGAAAGCCTGCAGGTACATCCTCTGGATTCACACATTCCTGACTATTCAAAGTACTGTAATGCATCAGGATGACTCTCATGACTCTCACTTATTCTTCCATTGTGCCACCTTAGCATATGCATATTTCACATTAGCACATTCCTTGATGTTTTGCCTTGCTTTGATTGACATTCAGCATAATAAATCACCTCCGTTCTTGAATATATTTAACTGATTATAGCCTTGAGACACTCTTTGCTAAATGGCTGTGCTCTAATTTTCAGAAGCTAACGCTCTGATAATCAAAGGAACCTTCTGTTTATGCACTTCTCATCTGACAATATCACCAAAATGCTTTTAAATTAGTCTGTGAGCTTTAAAATTTATAGGTATAAAACCCCTATTATTTTGTTTCATGATTGAAGTTATAAATCCTTTTTATTCTGTGTCACTTATTTTAAGTTTATTCAGATTTTTATATCACCTAATTGGCTTCTATTCCAGGACAATTCATGGCCTGGAGAAAACCTTTTCTTGCTAAAATTTAGAGAAAGATATAATTATGACAGTTAGATACAGCTAATAACCAGTAATAAGAGCCACAAATCACATTTCTGAGGATGATAAGGAGGCTACAAAATATTATATAGATTGGTGTATTCTCTAATACCTAAATCAACACCTATTTCAAAGATTCAGAGAAACCCAAACCTGTTGGCTTTGGAGACCCAAACTTATTTTGAAATAGTGTTGTCAGAGAAGTTTGAGAAACTACTACCACCTCAGGAAAAAAAAAAAAAAAAACGTTGGTTCTGTGTTAGGGCACAGATTTTGCAAGGAATTCTGATTAGAGTTTGGAAGATCCTTGAATTAAATTGAACAAGCTGCCCATTCTAATTATTTCTAATTCTAATTCTAATTCTAATTCTAATTCTAATTCTAATTCTAATTCTAATTCTAATTCTAATTCTAATTCTAATTCACAGTCATATTACAAATAGGAGTTTTTTCTGCTCTGGGCATAGCCTCTGTAGATCCAGAAATTACATCATAATTAAATGAATCATAGCTAAAAGTTACATAAAACATGAGAAGTCCTGAATATGATGATTTCACCATTTCTCACATACAAACATTCTGTTGGAAAGAATTTAGTGTCAGACCCAAACCCAGAATCAATATGAGGACAGATGAATATAAGATTGAATTTTCCCCCCTTCTTTTTAATACATTGATAACATCACATGACTGATATGAAGTTGACATCTTCAGCCTCACAAATAAAATGGGAGCTGCAAAGAGAAAACAGATTCTCTATTGTCTTCTCTTTTAAGCATTGATATGCTATTAAAAAAAATCTGTAAGAGAAAAAGAAAACACGATTTGTGAGTCTGATAACACCTAAATTGGACTTGTTAATTTCATTTGTTCATTGTGAAATGTGTGCAATCCTAGAATGTTCACTTTTTAACAAAATTTGTAAAATTTGTAGGTTTATTGAGAATATTTTGCCAGCTTACAGAACATGTTAATGCAGCTTGAAGGGTGCTGTACTGGCTGGTTTAACATCTCTGAGAAGATAATTAAAATGAAAAATGAGTTGCTTCTTCCTTTCCTTCTTCAGATATATTTCCATGACACTGTACATAGACATTTTATTCTTAAAAGTCCTCATGATTCTTCATCTGAGTTCATTCAAACATGATTCAGAATCAGATAAGGGTTTACAAATGCTGATCTCCAAGGCACCATTAACGTCACATGTCTGTCACCTGTTCTTGTTCAGCTACCCTTTTGCATTAATTTCTCTTGAAGTTTATTAAGCAATGCAGCCATTCAGATACCTGTTGTTCATTGTAGTAGTTCATGTAAATGAGTCCCTGTTAGTGTGTTGGCTTGTTTGCAGTTCTTAGTTTTGTATCAGTGAATTATGTAGACAGCAGCTTACATGTTTAATACTGGTTGACTACTTTAAACTTCATAAACACTGTTTGAATACCCATTATTCAATGAGGCTGATATATTGCCTAGCTTTATAATAATATCAGAGTTGGGATTGAAATTACACTTGAAGACAAGGAGTTCCCTTGGCTTATAGGTTTCAAAGGAAGCTGTAATACCTCACATGAGAGGAATTGCAGCAATGGAAAGAGAATGATGTGTGTTGCAGAATTTCTCAAATTGTACCAAATACAAGCTGACTTTGTGTCTTAGCTTTTGAAAGACATCCCCAGAAGCATTTTGAATTTTGATAGTTCTTCAATGTAGAAATATGTATTTAGGCATTTTTTCCCTCTTCTGAGCATTTCACAACAGATGCTGTAGAATAATGTGTATTGTGAGAGTTCTCACACATCTTTTTTAAAGAATGACAGGCTAAATCTTATGTAAGATGCAGATATGCAGCCCTGGCTTTAATACAGAACTCTGGAAACGACATAGCAACACTGCTTATAATTGTGCTGGAAAATACTGGTTATGATTGTACTGGAACATAGTGGTTATAATACTGACAACACTGGTTATAATTGTGCTTCTTTCTGTGTTACAAGGGTTACTGAAGTTAGTCTGAAATCAGAGTAAAGATAATGATTAACTTAGTTTCTTTTGGGGTAAGTTCTGATAAAGGAGATTTTTTTGCCTTTATATGAAGTTCAGTGTACTTCTAGCAACATTCAAAATTGGTACATTGCCTTTACATTATATTCTAACTACTTCAACTTCATTTATTTTCAGTGCGCGTTACTAAGTAAGGACATTGATTCAGTGGGATTTTGAAATGCTCTAGATATGTCTTTTCCCTTGACTCTGAATTTTTCTATTGTTTACTGTTTATATATTGTCTGTCGCATTTGTTATGTATTTATTGATTAAAATAAAGAAATAAACTGTAAATTTACAGCCACCCATCAAACAGAAGTGTCTTCTCAACGTCTGGAACCAGCTGAGTTGTGCATGTTTAAAAATAAAACAATCTATTAAAAATCCGTCTTGAAGAACCAAAACTTCTGTCTTAATAAGTTTATTGGAAGTTTAAATGTAAGTTACATTGGCAGAACAGAGATATAATTCATTCTTTCTTTCAGTATATAAATTAGGGTGTTTAATTCCAAGTGTAGACTCTTGAGGAATTTTCAGTTTTGCCACATTAGTGAATAAATGAATGGAACAGAATTAAAATGGTGCTTCATCACTGCAGGATGATGCACCACAAAATATTGTTTATTCAATTATCTTGACAACTGAACTACAGTTTTAACTATTTATGATAATACTTTCATAAAATACTGCTAAATATTTTATAAGGTACTTCCTTAAAATAACAAAGACTTATAAATTCTTCCCTGCACAAAATAAAACACTGGAGCAGGCTGCTATGAAACCTTGGCCAAGAAGCAGGGAACATGGAAGCACTTCATGAGTCAATTGTAAAGCTTGCAGGTTATTAAAATGCAGCCATTTCTATGCAATTTTTGATGAAGCAGCACTGTGAAGCTCAGTAGGGGAATCAGATCCATTTTTATTCTTTCTAAAAGGAGGATTTTTAAACAAAGAGTCAAATGCTTCTGGCTTAGAGTGAAACACTGGCTCTGTTTCACATTTTCTGCATACAAACTGGAGTTGTGACAATTGCTCCTCCACAACTCCAGATATATTAATGTCTCCAGTTGCCATCATGCATAAGTAATTAGATATGTGTAATTTACAGGCTTGCCAAAGAGCTATAAATAAAGGACTTAAGGAAGATACCCACATGACATACATTTATTTTCAGGTGCATGAGACTTGCTTATATTTTTTAAATAGTCTCACAATAAAGCTGAAAACTCTTAGGCTGAATAAATAGTAGTACTCTGTAGCTTTTTGCTGCCTTTTTTTTTTTTTTTTTTTTTTTAAATATTACCACTGTTGCTTTTCCCAGACTTGGAATTTATAAACATAAATATTGGGGATATGTCTAAATTCTTCCTACAGATTATTTCATCTCCGTTATTTAAGTGAACTAACAGTTATTACCAAGCCAAGCAAAATTGAAATAATTAAAAGCAGGTAGATTGTTAAGAGAAAGAGACCTAAAAGGCTTTAGGTAACAATTTTTATTAAAAAAACCAAAACCTTAGTGTGACTGATGTATCAAAACAAAATAAAACTAATAAAAAATTTAAGCATTTTAAATTACTTAGTATTTATTTGAGACAGAGAGAAGCAAAACTCTCTGCATGACAATTTGAAATAGATTTTTTTTACTTTGTATGACATTTTAATTTTGATTCTTTATAACATTTGAAATAGGTGAATAAAGTGAATATATATAGTGTGGCATTTGGATATAGCCTTACACTGTCAAAAAAATTTGTCAGAACTGTGTAAATAGAGGGAGTGTCATCAATATATTAAAAAAAAACCCCACTAAAATAATAAAACTACTGATAGTAACTTTAGAAAATATAGAAATCCTGTTGGCATATTTATTTATTTATTTAATTTTTTTTAGAAATTTTAGACTGCTTAAAATATCTTAGTAATTGAATTTGTTAACAAACATATGTCTCTTTTAATCTCCTGTCAGGAGTTTTATCTCCAGTCTCCCAAGTAGTTCTTTTGTGCAAATACTTGCATTTCTAAACCTCTCTTTTGAGTCTGCCTGTGTTCCTCAAATCTGTAAATTTTGGGTTGTGTGAGAGAATAGAGCTTCACCTCAACAATTTTCGAATGCATCTGTAGTTTATTGTGTTTAAATATCACAATAGCTTCTTTGGACATAAACAAAACTGTTAATACAGTCTCACTGTTAAAAATATTTAGTGTCGGAAAACAAGGGAGTAGAACCTCTCAAATGTTTTTTCTCTGTGCCTACAGTGAAAATAACAAAGATTGTAGGGAGAACTTTTTCTTCACAGTCATGTAGTTTAGGCAGCTTCTAATAGCTGAGTCTTCTGGAGCACAAATACCTAGGCAGCCCTGGTAGTTATACCTGCATTTAATATTTTCAGGCTATTTCAGGAAGTTTGTTAACTCTAAGTTTTTGTAGAAGGCAGTTGTTATAGCACAACACAGCTGGTAACTCTCATGCCAAATACAGTGGCATAGGTTAAATGCTCCCATTAATATTTTTTCTGTTTTCCTTCTTTTTTCCCCCTCTACTATAAGTAGGTCAAAACATGCATTTATAGGACAAATTTAATCAATTTCACACATAGAAGAGATTTCCAAACAACCGTAACCATTTATTTTTGACTTTCCATTTAGCAGAAATCAAATTGTGTATATTGCTTTTTTTCATTTTATAAAGCATGCTGGGAAACCCCAATCTGGCAGATTCTGTGAAGGATTCTATCTGGGGTTTTTTGCCCAGCAGAGCCTTCCTTAATCTAAATGCATTCCATACTGGGAAATTATTTTATTTTCTATTTTCAGTTAGTGCATTGGCTTGGCCTTGTGTTTCATCTGCACTGAACTGTTGCTCTTTCCATTTCTAATATACACTATGTTTGCCATTAACTGTGGCAATGCCTCTTGTGTTTTTCTCATTAGTAGAAATAATCCTAAATATTACAGTAAAATTCTCACTAAGAACTGCTATTTGCATGTATACATGGCTTGGATTAACACTATATTTCTTGCTATAAGTAAGGCACCATAGATTTACCACATATAAAACCTCTGCATTCAGCCATAGTTGCCAGAGCAGAAACTTCCTCTCTTGAAATGTGTTTATTCTTTATATTGGAAAAGAAAGATGTGAAAACTAGCAGGAAAGACAACACTAGAGAGAGAAAAAAATGAAAAAAGTCTTACTCATACCAGCTAGTGTTGTTCACCCACATGTTTCAATCTAGTATTAAGTCACCAAAATAGGACTGATATGATCTATTCTCGGTGGAATTTCCTTCCTGAGTCATAATTAGGGAGGTTAAGGAGAGAAACTGCACAGAATAAATTTCTCTGGTCCTCCAGATGAAATCACAGAGATCAGACTCCCAGCATTTCTCTCTTCTGTTTTTGCTGACAGCCCTCACCTAGTGTTTGTTTGACCAGTAGAAATATTTCTCTCCTTAATGAAACAATTTGGACCAATTATTTTCTAAGCTTCTGATTTAGACCCATTATCACCTGGTAACTAAAAGCCAAGAAAGTGCTGTTAGTGGATACTGTCAGAGACATTAGTCACTAACAAAAGACACCATGGAAAAGTTCAGTGCAAAGTTCTAGCTGCAACTCTTAACTTCCATGTTTTTAACTTTTATAAGAGACTGTTCATAGGTAAAATTTCTAATTTTTTTTTTTTAAAAAAAATGCTATAACTGCAGTGTTATGCTCATATCTTGCCTGCTGAGGCAGACCAGAGGAAGTGTCATAGTCTGGCACTATGCTATATCCATTGACTCTCTTCTAAAGCATTCCAAAGTAAGGATTAATTTCTCCTTCTGCTAATACTAATGAGACTATTTCTTTGATTTTGCTGGAGGAAGAACTACACCACTACTGAGGAAGTAATTTGGATTATTCCTCTAGTAATCTAATTATATTTAAGATTTAAAGGAACTAACCCAGAACATAAAACTTCTTGAGATTGGATCTTAGCAGGAAAAGCAGAATGAGGGAAAGGTCTGTTCTTTGCAGTTCAGAGCACCAGTCTTTTTGCAGCAGAAAAAATGTAAAATGAAAAGTGTGACAGCAACAATAGATCTGATCGTCCGTTGAGCAATGCTTTGAATCGAGAACTAAATGTGTTTAAACTTGGTTCTTTCATTGCTACTATTCCTTTCATTTTCTACTTGATAAAGCTTAGACAATACTGTGTATTTTCATAAACATGTAATTAGCTGTTGAGAGGTATTTTGGAAGACCTTAAATGGAAGACTCACCAGATGCTGATTTGTGTATAGATAAGGGCTCCAAGTGACAGGGATTTGATGAATACTATGGGTATCTAGAAATGTGTTTCCACACTCATGACAGACATTTTTTTAAGGAAATCTGACAAATTACAGATACTTAGAGATTGAATACAGATATTGAAAACTAAGTTGTAGATATCATCGAGTGTCTGACATGTGACAGAGTCAATAAGGCAATCATCTGTAAATATAAACTGTACCAACAGTACACTACATAACCTGTATCTCTAAGGTTCACTACAAACAGGGTCAGGGACCACTTTTCAGGACAGGTTCCACTCATGACTGACCTACTACGTGTCTTTCATCATTATTATCCTTTCTTATTCCGCTTTTCATTTTAAAGTAGGCTGGAAATTTTAAAGAAACAACTGATTATTGTTATTTGAGTATATTAGGGACAACAAAACAGCCTACTGAATTTCTCTGGGTCTTTTGGCAACTACTGAGAGATAAATAATAAATAAGAATCTTTACACAAAACAGGTATATATGTGTAGATACACATTTTGCATCTAGGAACTCACAGACCACCAGGGTAGGGGTCTTGCATAGAGGAATTTAATGACTTAGAGGATAGTTTGATCACAACCTCTGTGAGTGGGTGTGCAGAATCTGTGTGCAGATTTGACAGCCAGAGCCTTGTTATGGTAGCAGCCTGTTTTATGAGTGGGTAAACAAGAAAGCAAAACAAAATCTTTTGAAAGTAATGTGGCTGTTGTGTGTGTGTGCTTAGACACCAAATATGTTTATTCTCTCATTTCTTCTTTGAGAGCATGAGAAGAGGATGAGTTGATTTATTGTCCTTCCTTTTGGAATAGCTACACTTTTCTGCCTCATGAGAATAAATAATGCAATACCACCAAAATGGAGTTAGTGCCGAGTATAGTCATTCAAAAAGTCCTTTTGAAGAAATGACCCATCAGGTCATCTCAAAGAGAGCACAGTGGAACATGCACTTCTTTAGTCCCTGTTTTCTTGTGTGTTTTTTTAACATTTTTTAAGTGTGTAGAGTTAAGATCTTGTCTATTGGGAGCCCGAGTAATTTTCTAAACTCTGCACTGAACATGTAGTTTAAAGAGGCAAAAATCCTGAGTGCTTTTCTTCTGCAATTCATATAATAAACAATAAAAAAAGGAAATCTCTGCAGGAAAAATACTTTCTTTTATTCTTTTCTGTCATGTCTTTTTTCCCAGGAGGACTTGTATAGCTGTGCTTTGCAGCTTAATGGCACTTACAGCAAAACCAGGATTTCCAAGCACAAGAGAGCAAATGTTCAGGAGTCATTAGATACTATATTCATACCATGTTCTTTCCTAGCGGTCAGCAAACTACAAATCACTATTCAAAAAATAACTAGGTCTTCTATTAGTGCTAGTTTTGAGGTGGAGATATGGGGTTTTTTAACTATGCTCACAGTCTAAAGGAAAATTAGAGATAAAGCTTGTATTTGGTCTTTGTGATTTTTCCTATCATTATTCATGTGTATTGAACACTGAAATCACTTTATCTTTTCAAATGTCTCATTTTCAGTTGTCTGCACTCACACTCCACATAAAAGTGAATGTCCAGAATAAAAACATTTGTCTTGCTGCCACAATTTACCATCTGACAGTAAAAGCAAAGGTGGTGAGAAATGCTCTCGATGACCACTCCTTTTACACTTCTTTCACTGTTTCCATAATCTTTCGATAAACTATCTGGCAAGAACAGACCACTGAAAATTGAATATTGTCTTAAACAAATAAAAGAAAAAGAAGTTAGAATAATGACCTCTTGTTCAATGTTTCCCAGATACAACCACAGACCTATAGAAGAAAATGTGATAACGCAAAAAGGAGGGAAAATATAAGAAAAAAAAGAAGAAAGGTAACATGAATTGGAGAAGGGAGGTCTTCTAACAAAAGACCATCTCTTATTCATGAAAACTTAGGATAAATGAAGTGGTGTCTATTAAAAGTAATGGAAACTTTGAGTGTAATGCCTAAGAACATAGCCTTCCAGTCTCCAGTTTCCAACAATTACTACTTTCCTTCCCCAAATCCCCCAAAATTGTCTCATTTCCTTCCTCTTTTCAATAAAATGTTTTGCAATGTCCTTCTTTTCCTCAGCTGCCTTTTTTTTTTTTTTTTTTTTTTTTTTTTTTTTTTTTTTTTTTTTTTGTATCTTGATGCACTTAATTGAACTATCAAACTAGAACATAAGGCACATGGGAAAAATTAGATTCAATAGAGGTGAAAATGATGAGGTGTAATATGTGCTACATTTTTCAAATATTGTAAGCTTCTAATTTACCTTGCTCTAGTTCTGCTTAGTTTAGATATCAAAAAGTGGAATAACATAGAAATATTCATTCTTGCCATATATTTTTGCAAGATGTCACACTAATTACAGTGGAAAAGAATGTCCATATAATTCCGGGTATATATTCAAGAATATCAGATAAAGAAAAGCTGCTATGCACTCTTGAGTAGCACCAACTTTGCCATATCTGCAGGCAATAGTGACAGGTGCTATCTTTAGGTTACTTTGTCCTGGAAGTTCAAGACACTCTTTGATTCCTTTGAAGGCAGCAATGCCACTGTACATGACTTTAGTGAACTTAGCTCTCTTGAAAAATATTCTTGGAAATAAGAACTATTATCTCTGTGGTTGGAAAAAATTTCAGAATACAGTAATATGACTTCTGTGGTTGCACTTCGCCCCATATTTATATTTAACACCTTTGAGCTTCTTTTAAACATTTCTTTGATTTTTCTCTTTTTTTTTCTGATGAAATGACTATAACAGAAATAGTATTTCTAAAGTCTTTTTTTTTTTAAATTTAAAATGTAAAACTTAATTTTGAACACTTTCATGTGTCTAAGTGCACTTCTGTGTATACACAGACACCCTCACATAGATGCACCTGTGTGTAAGAACTGTGTTAGAATCACCAATTAGTTTCATGCTGTGGAAGCAATGAGACATTTGAAAGACTTTTGAGATACTTGGAGATAAGGAAGTAAAACAATTAATGTAATTACACATATCCATGACTTCAACAGTTTTATTATCCTAAAATGATCTCGTTTCAAAAGACAAAAAGGGAGAGAGTAGGAGAATGCACTATTGTCAGCCTCAGAAAATTCATTGTGGTTCAGCAGTGAAGAATGATTAGATATAAACATGGAATTTTTAAATCATCTAGAACTTTGAAATATAGAGCCAGGAAATATTGGAGCATTGGAGTGGAAATAAATAAAAGTTTTGATCTTTGGTAGAAAAAGTATGTACGCTGAAAGAATAGAAAACAGTGGGCATGTAAATTTTGGGATGGCAAACTATCACATGGAGTTAATTAAAAAGTCAGGGAAAAAAAAATCAGAAATCAGTATTTCTAACTAGGCAATCACATCCATGCAATGAGTCTGATGAATTCAGGACAATCCATACAGACTCTGTGGTACTGTCCATGATCTGTAGGTTATTCTGGGCAGGAATGTGGAGTGTTCACCTGACATTTCTTCCAGATTGCATATTCACATTGACTGATTTTCATAATCTTATTCATTATTTAACAAAAACATATTTTATTCAACAGCTTCTGATCTGAGAGAGCAGTTATAAACATGTGAAAAAATATAGAAAGGAATTGAAGAAGAAAGTCATAGCAACAAATTTCCTGCATTTTTTCCTTTCTCTCTTGCTTCTTTACACAATTGTTCAGCATCCATTTTCTGTTCTTATTCACTTTGAGAAAATGTCACTATTGCGCATAATTGCTACCCTGTTTTGCTGCTTTTATGTTTCACTAGAAATGTATTGCCTTCTTCCTGTACATTGCTCATGATAAAGTTGAGATTTCCAAAACTACTGCTGTATTTGACTGGTGAATTGCTTCCTTTTTTTTATTTTTTCTTTCCATTCTACACAAGAAGGAATTTGCTTTCAAGGATATAGTAACAAATTTTTTCCACTAATAGCTTTAGCCCTTATCTGGTATCCTTTCATCTTCAATTTGCTCTTTTGATGAAATTCAACTGCCTGAATATATATTATTTAGTTTTTTTGACTGCCGACAACTTCATTGTACAAATTTGTTTCAAACCTCAGATTGGCCAACTGGTAAATAAAAGTTCAATTTTTTTCATAAAACCAGTGAAGTGTTAACCTGTTCCTTGCAGTTCTGTGAAATCTAGCTGGAAATGCAAGACACAAACTATCTCTTCAGGTTATTCTTTGCTATTATCTCAACAACAATTTTTTTTACACATATGAAATTTTTTTTCCTTCACATCAGCAGAAGATGAAGACTTGAGTCAGTCATCAGCAATACATAATCACTGATTGTTGAGAAAATACATAAATATTAATATAAAAAACAATATTGATAATATTTTTTCACAACCTATCACCTACAGTCATTTAGATGTTTTTCTTAATCTTATGGAGTATTGTTATTTTATTATAGATTATGCTAAATCATCAGCACTGTGTTATTTTTCAAAGCTTCTTACCTATTACTAATTTTTTTCTGATTCTTAAACTAAAATAATTGACTGCTCTTACAGTTTGGAAATTTTTAAAATGTATTTTCTTTAGAAAATTAAATTATACTAGCTATATATGTTTTAGGCGTGTCTCATGAATTCTGGATTTGTCTTTTGAACATTTACAAAGATTGTTTTCCTGAGTCACATTTCCCTATAGGGGAATTAGAACAGCTAGAATTAACAGAGATAGCCTGGTTTACAATTGCTGTAATTTAAATAATTATCTTATTAAAATTTTAATTTTATCAGGATAGATTTAACTCAATTTTTGCATTAACTATCTCAGCCACATAAATGCTGCTTTTTCAGATTTCAGTGTGTTGCATAGTCCTTTAGTCTCTTAAAGTTAAGAAAAAACATAGAACTTAATCTTATCTTCAGAGATCCATTTTAGCCATTAGGATTAGATGAAAGTTTTATAATCCTCCAGTGACTGTTCTTCTTTGCTTCCATTAGTGGTGTTGACAAAAGTTTATTTTTTTCCTTGTGTTGCTTTCAGTAAAAAGTCACAAACGATTTTGTTATTTTAGACTTTCTCAAAACATCACCAACTGTTTTTGAGCATTTAGGAGATGTTTGAGACTCCACCACAGGCAATTGTATGTCAGAGTAGACAGGGAATTGTTAGGCCATAGAACCCCCCTAGTTATCAGTCTCTCTCTGCCTAATTCCAATACAGTAAAGTGCAAAGATGAAATGCAACCCCTAACAGGGCTGCACCCCTAACAGGGCTGCACATTACATTCCCTTTTAGTTCTGCCATATAAATCTCCATTTCCATGGGTCAGACACTAACTTCTCTGGTTTTACTTCTGTCATGTTTCCCTCATAATAATATTTATCTTCCTCATAAGATAATTTATGCTTTGTTGATGGCTCTGGACATTAATTTACTGTCAGCTCTTCTTTCCTTTTTCTTGTTTGCACAAGCATTTTTCCTATCATGGATTAGATTTGTCAAATCTTTATCCTGTTTATCTCCTTAAAATAATTGCTCCATTTTATTGATAAAGCTTTTTAAATTGAAAGGCCAAAGATAACTGTAATGTTTCAGATGAGACCTAGTCAGTATAGCATAGAAGAGTGCAATTGCCTTGCTCGTTTTACAAATGCTACTGTTACCACACCACATTACAGCATTTCTCTCTTCCTTCTATCCACGTTCACTTCTTAGACTTAGAAAATTTATCAGCTCCTGTGAACTTCAGTTCAATAGCACTGCATGTTAGTAATTTCAGTTTTCTTTTTTCTCTTTGTCATTCTTCTTTAGTTACAATTGTTTTTAGCACGGATAGTATCAGAAATATTTTGCTATAAGTTCAACATTCAGATAATGCCCAAACCTCACAGCACAAATATGAGGTCAAGAAAACTATGAATTGAAGTTGAGTTCAGAAACATAAAGTCCTTTACCAATTATTTGGCTTCTGATTTGCTGTGGAAAGGGATTCTACATCCAATTCCAAATTTTACTCAAACTCTTTTTCATTAAAAAATTTGTTTTAATACAAATATCAAGAGTTAGCTTAAACTCTGAGGATCTAATTCTAATTTATCTGATGTCAACTACATGGAAGAAAATTAAATACCTTTAGTTTTCTCTGGTCTCCCTCACCTTCTCTCAGCTGCCTGTTACCAGGCAACTTGCAAGCTTGCTTGAATTTGTCTGGCTTTGAAACTAAACTTAGGAACAGAGTACAGGCACAGTTCAAAATTAATTGTATGTATTGTTGTTACAAACATATTTGTTTCCCAAATTTGGAGCAGTTTTCTTATGAATGTTATAATAGAGGTCCATGAAATGCATTCAGTAGCCAGAGCTCAAATATTATAGATTTATGCAGTAACCTTTCCAATAATTTCCAGGGATATGTCATTTTTTCCCTCTAGTTACGCTTGTTTTTCTATAGGAAGAGTCAGCCATCACTGGGGTTGAAACAAAAGAGGGACAAATTTGCCTCTGGCCCTTTCCCCCCCCATATGACTAAAGCTGCCTTGTACTGGTGCCAAACTACTTATTCAATTCATTTGCAAAGACTGCATGAAAAATATGGCAATTTAAAATGCCCTTCTTTGCTGTTTTCTATGTGTGCAAGTCTGTCCAAAGAAAGTTTTATTTTCACTAGATTTCAATCACAGATATTTGGAATGTTCTAAACAATGAACTAACATTGTTTAGCTCTAAGCTCAAAGTTTAGAAAGCAGTGTGTGATAGAGATGCTGTCTCAGCTTCAGAAATATTTATTCAGATGATCCAGAGATACATTGTATTCAAACCTGGGTACAGACAAGAAGCACTGGAACATTGCTTATGAGATAAAGAAAATGGTATTCAATCAGAAACTAAATCTCATAAGCAATGCCTAACTTAAAAAACATCCAAAGCTCAGCGGCACTTCCACCCCATTACAGCGGTCCAGGTGGATGCAGCACTGTCACAGCACTGCAGGCTCTGAGGTCATGGAGAACAAGAAGGGGGTCAGACCCGTGGCATGTGGTGTGACACTGCCTCACCTCTCAGTGCTGTCCTGCAGTTCAGCCAGAGTTAAACAGAAGGATTTCTCTTTTGGCAGAATGTGGTCACATTCAGGGTACATGGAAAAAAAAAAGGAAATCATAGCCTCATTCAATCTAATAGATTAATGAAGCCAAAATTATACTTACAGTTTTAGAATGTGAGCTTTCTGTCCAGAAATGTATTACATTTCCAAACTCTTTTTCAATCATTTCTTCCCATTGATATTTTTATTATAGTTTAAAGAGGAAATATTAGGTACTTTTGTTCTTTATACTTTTTTTTTGGTCAGCAGAGCTGCATCCATTTTACAGTTGTTTTTTATATAGAGTAATACTGATCTCTGCAAAGAAATGCAAGGACTTTCTCCTTCCCTTCCCCAGCACCCCAGCACTTCATCTTAACTTTAGAATAAAGATTAATAAAAAGTAAACCTTGGTGCTTCTGAGGGTTAACCAGAGAGAGTTTGGATTTCTGCCTATCAGCTGTAGGTCAGAAACTACTGAAATCCCACTGTGGCATCAAGATTCTTGGGAGGCCTTTAATGTCGTAAACATAACAATAAAATTAGTCCTCTGGGGTGCTCTAAACACATTCTTTTAAAAATCTTGACTTAGAGTTCTTAGTTTTACAAAAATGTTTGTATGCACCAAGCTCTACTCACAGGATTGGAACATATCCATCACAAAAGATAAAAGTTACAGAAGTCAGGGAGGCTATGGGAGGGAGTTTTTATTCTTTCACTAAATATGTGTGATCATAATACAGTCTCTCTAAAACACAATCATAGTATTTACTGAGTGGATAATAATGGGAAAAATAAATATTCTCTGTTTCAGATGCCATTTTATTGTTATATACAAAACATATTTAATGTGATGCATAAAACAATAACTGCATGTAAGAGTCAAGTGTGAAAGGCTTCAGCATTCCATACTTAAAAGGTCAAGAGGAAAAGATAAAAAGGAAATCAAACAGATTAAGAAATAGTGATCAATTAGAAACTATTTAGGGGAAGCTATATTTCTGAAAGATGAAGTAGCTCTCCAGACTTTAATAGCACTATTTTTCTATGCCTTCTAGTCACAATTGAAAAAGTTTTTTTTTTTCTAAATAAATGCATATGTTGATATGCATATTATACAGAAGGACATAATTGAAGTCACTGTAGTATGAAGTAGCTGGAAGCAAGTAAAGCCTTTCAGGAAAATTAACATAAGACTTGCTTTAAAAAATGTGATAATTAACCCCACCTTTAAAATTTTTCCACAAAATATACCCACCTAACAGTGGATGGATGGCACCCTGATATTCCTTCTCCCATTCAATCTGCTTATGAAATTGTTTAAAGTAAAATCATTTTCCTTCTTCATTCGCTTTTCTTAGACTGTGTTGGTGCTTGCCCATTTACATGTTCTGTCTTCACTTTGACTATATGAATACCTGTAGTCAAGAATTTTCATTTATTTTGTGTCTAGCAAAATGGGTCCTGATTTAGCTAATGTTTCTGGTCACTGTAGCAAAATAAGAGATAGTAATTGTTTTATTTGTGTGGATAACTGTAGGACAGCAAAGCCAAAGTCTTCACAGAATCTGAACTACTCCCACATCTGTAAGATGGATGCCTAAAATATCTGAATTCTAATTCTTGAAATGAGAGAAAAATGTCAAGACAAGAAATAGACAAATATGTGGTAAATCAGGAGGAGGGTTAAAAGAGAAGATGCAACCTCTAATTAATAATTTTAAATTCTTAGTTTTGATTTACCATGACCTTAAAATGTGTTAATAAAACAACAGCATATCTGAAAGTGTTGATAATATTTTCATATCCCTTATGAAAATAAAAAATGGACTGAGGCTATGGGCTATGTCATTTGTTGGCAAATTAGATAAACTTTATCTTCTGACTGCCTACTTAGGTGTTGCAGTTACCCCTAAGACATTACTCTATTGAAAAGAAGATATCATCTTTCAGGAGAAACATGTCAAAAGTATTTTGATAAAGTATTTATAATCCCAAAAAACAGATGGCTGTTCCATAAAGACTGTCAGCTGAGAAGATTTGCTGACAGAAACATGTTAAACAACTTTAAATTTTTTGAGGGAAGAACTGGCACCACAAAATCAGACGCAATCTTCTATTAATCAATCACAGCTGGTTGACTTTTTGACAGCAAGACCATGCCGGATGTAATTTGATTGTCTTGCACTTTTTCTGGTTGATAATACCTGGGTAAGTTGAAGCTTGATGGAGAGATCACTTGCTCAAAATATAGGTGGGATGTGGGGAGAAGAAAATAATTTGGTATGCAAAGATAAAGGAAAATCCATGGGATTTTATTCATACATAATTTTATACATGCATCATATTGGTTTTGTTTTGGCTGAGACAATAGAAGTTAGCATTTAATCTTTCAGAGATATAGTGTAAATCCCTCCAAAGAACACATATTACGTGAGCAGTTTATAGTATTTGAAATTTCCCATATTCTTGAGTTTTCTGTATGCATGAAGTGCCTTTTTGATGGAAAGGAAAACACGTGGCAAGGCAGGGCTCAGTAAGTTGTTACACTACTGCACTGATTCCCTGTTGAAGAGGTCAACAGGATCATACAGTCTAGGATTCAGAAAGACACAGAAAGACTGAGGAACGTGGCCAGAAGAACAGCTGCTGACAGATATTCTCCACCTTAATGTTATTTATTGATACTTGATAGTGGAAGGCTTGCTGTTCCAAGAATGCTGCTGTCTCTAACCTCTTCTCAACAGTACTTCCTCAGCTCAGCAGTGTCTCAGATATCAGCTTGGCAGAGCCTCAATTCCATATTTGTCATTCACATTTCTAAGTTGTTGGTGGTTCTCTTTCAGGTGGATTAGAGACAATGATAAGATGAATGAAACAGCCAAACCAAAAATGAATGAATATTCAAAATACTTAGCCCACATTGGTACCTTCCAAAATACATTGGATAGTTGCTGCTGATGTTGCAAAAATTAATTTTTGGTTGTCAAATTAATGTTGGTTTTATTATGACGTCAGTGAAAAGAAACAGGTCTATAATGCAAAGAAAGCATTAAGTTTCTCTGAGGCACTTCCACTGTTTTTTGCTCATGCTCTCTGGATACTACCAGGAGAACAAGGAGGAAGTGTTGTAAATATGGTGAACAAAATTCTCTTGTTTTTATCTTGCTAGTGACCATGCCAGAAACTGTCAACTGTTTCTAAATTAGTTACGGATTGGAATCCTAGCAAATTCTACTGTGATCTGATTAGATTTTCTCTGGGCTTTGGTAAGAGTGCAATGGGTGTAATTGAAGGGTTCTATACTTTTAGAAAATTAATATTACCAAGAATTGCCTAGCAATAAAAGAATTTTAATTTCCAAATGACAAATAAATTCAAGTAGCAAAGTCTAGCCAAGTGTTTGAGATAAGCTTCTTTTCCAAGCAGTCACTGAATCCACATTGGGTTTAGAGAGGAAAAAGGGATCCTAAAAAACTAATCTTGGTAAAGACATCACGAAATTATTTTTATTTTTCTCAATTTTTAACTAAATATAAAATTATAACTAAGGTTTCAGTCTTTTCAAATTACTTTGTTGATCTGGAAGGAAAAATGTATTTTAGAGATGCACAGTAAAACATAAAGAAAAAAATTAGAAAAGCCATGATGTGTTAAGACTCTGTAAAGATCTAACCCAGAGGTGTGTAAGAAAAAAAGTGAAAAAACCAGCAGTATCATTCAATCAGAATGATGCTAATACTAAAGAAATCATAGCTATGACTCACAAAATAATTGCACATCTTGCATTTGCTTTTAAAACTGACAAGATACGAATTCTATATTAAAAAAAAAGAGAAATAATATTCCACATTGATTTAAGGATGTTCAGTGGCAGAGAGTATTCAAGGCAGGTAAAGCCTTCATGTGCACAGCTTTCTTTTTCCGTGTTGCAGTCTGGAAGATGTCTCTAGTAAAATTGCCCTTGTCCCCCTGATGCAGAGCCCATATTGACTTGTACTCACTTATTCCAGGTCTGCTCTACAAATTGTCTGTGGCAACATCACCTTGCTGTTTTGTGACCATGGGTGTAGTGTTCACACAGCCCTAATTTGTGTGCTTATCCTCTACCTATATGCAAAATATATGATATTTATAGCACACTAGATTATGATCACTGAACTAGGCATAGTGCACTCATTTTTTTTACACTGTAAGTACAGTATATTTAGATGTATGATAAGTAACACTGCTAACCTGAGCAAGCTGTAAATCTACACTAGAGCACAGTTTTTCAAAATATGTTGTTGCAATGAAGCTTGAGTTGAAGTCAGCACTGACAAAATGCAGTGTAGAAATAGCCTCTGTTGATGGACAGGATTCTGCAGGAAAAGCTACATAATTTCAGAGACTGCAACAACCAAACATAGTTTAGGGAGATCCTTTCACAGACTTGTAACAAGTTCTAGTAATTACTGTCTAGTTTTCAGTCTAAGAGCTGAATGTGCTCTCAGCCACAGAAAAAAGTTTGCTACAGAAGACAATTGCAGAATTCTGGATATAATAATGGGGGTGCTCAGAGTAGTTTGTGAGACCCCATGCAGAATTCCTACAGATTCAATCCCTGCTCAAGAGAATCTTGCTGACCTGATAAATGAAAACTACCATAAACTCTACAAAGGTTGGCATCAGTAGGCATTTGCTTCAATATATTAAATGTTCTTTCACTTACACCTATTATTGTAACTAATAATCAGATTTGTAATACCTTAGCTGTGACTAAAAGTTACTTTGAATGGCTTGTTAATTAAGATACTATTTCTTTCTTGCTTGCTGTCTTCCTTTCTTATTTTCTTATGCTTATCTTTCTTCTCAATGTTTTGGATTTTTTTTTTTCCAGCTGATATAAAGAGTACCTACCAATGGTAAGTTGTAAGTACACTTTGGGTGTCTGCTAGGAATAAGATATAACATTGGTAGACAAATAAGTATTTTTGCATTTGGCCTACCTTCTTGATTCTTAAAAGGTATTTTTTTATCTGCAGCAAAATAAATATTTGAAGTTCTTAATTATGATAAAGTGAAATTATTTAAATTCATTTTTGTAATTAATATTAGCTCATGAAAAATAAACTTGACTAAAAGAGAGTACATAACTCCTCAGTAGTGTTATAGAGGCAGATATTCTTCAGCTCCCATTCTTAATTTATACTTATCTCTGTATCTGATTTTCACACACCAGAAAATTTGTGTATTACTAAGTCAGATGTCAGATGTTACTGCATTATGATATTTCTACATTTAGAAACAAAGCTGGAAAGCATGAGATATTCTTACAGGTACAAATGGAGCACAGTGGTAGAAAACCTGAAGCATGTGGTGTCAGAGTGCAATTTGATCAATCGCTGTAGCACTCTGAAGTGCAAACATACAAGGGAAAATGTATTAACCATATATATAATTCTTTATTTTCCCTTCATTTAACAGAAACCTTAGGGGGGAATCAATTACTTGAACAAGATAATGCTGTGGGCAAGGTTTACAGTATAACCCAGTGGAAGTGATCCTGCTCCCACTGAGGCTAACATGAAATTTGGGATAAGATTTCATAGCACAAGCAGTCAATACAATATTTGACATTCCTGCAATAAATGCAAATTCAAAATCTGCAGTTGTATGCACACTAAGTCTTTTACAAATGTAGTGGATAAAACTTCAGTGCTGCTTTAGGTACTCAATTATTTACACATAGTGGCTTTATTGCTTCTGATTGATACTGATATAAGCATAGAAAAAAAAATTGTTTGAGGCACGTGAAAGAACTCCAGTTCCCAAAATAGAATGAAACTTATTATTTTCTCCATTATAGTACAGATTTATGGAATTGACATGAATGGACTTCAGGTATTTAGAGAATACTGTATCTGTCAAATATTCACATGTGAAGACCTTGATGTATCATTGTCAAGAGGTGCTTGTGTGGTTTATTACATTTATGTCAAAGATTTATGGACTTTTGTGTCCTATTAATTCCATGCTAGTTTTTGAGTTACGCAATGTATTTGAGGCTTTGGAAGGACATTTCAAGTAAGGAAGAAAGAGGGATGATGTCTGTGGTATGAGTTTTTTGTTTTCACTCATCTGTGATTTTTCCTATCATCACAATATAATCTTCCCTTGTTTTTATATTTTGTAACTTAGGCCGTCACTCTTGAGTTCGAGTCACAGCTCATACAGAGTGCCTATTCAGAAACATGCATTATATGTCTTAACTATTAAGACATAGTGATTGCAATATTTTTAAAAGATAGTGAATTTAATGGGCAGGAAGCCTGTAAATTAGATGACAAGGCACTGGCAAACGTTACCCAGACAAGGTACAGATGTTCCATTTCTTCAAGGCCAGGCTGGATGAGGCTTTTAGCAACCTGGTCCAGTAGAAGGTATCCCTTCCAATGGCAGGACAATTGAACTAGCTGATCTTGAAAGTCCCTTCCAATCCAAACCATTCCATTAGTCTAAGAAGTAGTGTTATTTTCCTCCATTTTAATGTCCTGTATCTTATTAAACCAAGGAATTTTCACACTGTTTATTGGAAGGCACTGCTCTTAAATTATTGTTTGCTTTTAATTATCTGTTTCTTCTCTGTTTGTTTTGTGGTATTCAAGTACAGATTTTTTTTCTCTTTTTAGTCTCTGAAAATATACGATGACTCATTGAGTAATGCTTCTCCTATAATTTTAATGCGATATTGTCTATTTTCTGAATCACTTTATGTAAGATAGAGGAAAATACGTACATAAACACATTGCTATCTAGCAGCCTTAGGTAAGGATTATGGACCCAAATCTGATCCAGTTGTAATCACAGACAGTTTAAGCCTGTATTCAGTGTTACTCAGTTTCTTAAGGGAAAATATAAATATCTGTTAGTAATCTCTGTGTATTGAATCATAGAATATCTCAAGTTGGAAAGAACCCATCCATAAGAATCACCAACTCCTCAGCCATTTCTTTAAGCTGAACACTCATTTGTGTTTAGCATTCTGCTCCCTAGGGGCTGTGCCTGCATGTTATGCAAAGTGTTTTTAAATAGTAGTTTATATGCTGTTCTTGCTCTGGTGATATGACTTACATAATATAGATTGCAACAATATTTCTTAGCTTCTTAAAAAGTATTTTAATATTGTATGAGCACTTGAAGAAATGGAGGTTAAGGAAGGAAAAATGTGAAAGGCCAATTTCTCAGCTGAAACTTGCTCTCTGCTGTTTGTTTTCTGACATTTTTTACAAGAACTGAATAAATAAATTGTCTCGCAACAGGAAACATTAGTTTCCGTGTGAAGTGAGGTCATCAGTACCAAGGCAGCATGAAGTGCTTTTGTCCTTAATATTCAGTCAGTGAGAGAGCTGACATTTCTCTAGTGGGAAGCATCATCTCTTTTGCAGAGAGCTACCTGTACAGAAACATGGGAAATTAAAGAGAAAAACTGTTATTGCATAGTCATATCAGCAATGATGAACATTCATCTGCAATCCTGAACAGTTCATCTAGGATTTTCTGGGACAACAGGCAAGATAATGTGTAAATTGGGATTTACAGTGATAGTCCTTGGTATGTAGTCAAGTTACACTTGGTTGAATGGGGATACTAACACGTGTGGTGCATTGCATCTCTGACTAAGAAAGGACTGAAAGACACATTTGTTTTCATGTAGGTACACACTTTTGGAGAATTATGAAAGTTAAGAGATAATTGTATCTTTAAATGTAAATTTATCTCACTGTCAGGGGAAGATTGCTGTATAACATATAAACCACTGCAAGGAACAGGTCACCTTCTACTTCCAGAAAGAAAAGTTCTGTGCAAACAGGAAGCCTATCCTAAGAGAATTTCTCCTGATATTCTAATGATTCCTATCTTAAATTAATCCCCTTGTTTCTACAAATAACCTTTATAATTTAAAATTTTCACTAACTTTTTTTTTTTTTTATTATTGTTCTTCACATCTTATAAACTTCTAGTGTCTCCCTGTAGTTGTTGCTGTGCTAGATTATACTTGGCTATAACCTTTTTTCCTACAAGTTTTGAGATGTAATTTTTTAGAGTGAAACACCCAAACACCACCACATGCAATGTATAGAATATAGCACAGCCAGTGATTGTCTTCCAAGTAAATATTCATTTGTTAGTGTATCTCAGGACAAATAAGTAGATGTACATGAGGGGATTGAAATTAATAACTTACTGCACAAAGCTGTAAATAACAGCACAAGGTAAAACAAGAACAAGAAATTTTTTTATGAATATCAAAAAAATTTAGCAAGATGAATGTTCATATGGAGACAGCATTGCTGGTAACTCCATCCTCTGAATAAATTGACAATGCAGTGGAAGAATATTAAAGAATATGGCGAACAGAATCAATGCCAGAAAAGTAAAGTCTAGGTGACAAATAGGAGTAGGCCATTCAGCTCTCTTGCTTATGCAGATTGCTGCCTGACAATGAATAATTTTGTCATGAAAAATGTCTTCTTATCCACATATCATGTTTCTGTCTTAAATAACAATGATTTAGCAAAATATTTATTAAGAAAAAGTAATATCTTTTAACTGATGAAAATACTATCAAAATTATCATGCAAGCAAAACTTTGCTGCTGTGAAAAAACCCAACAACAACAAAAAACAAGGTCTAGAACTGCAGACAAAAACTATGAAACAAGGATGTATTTCCCTTGGATAAAAAATGAGATATAATAGTACTGTGGCAATTACTTTAGTAGAGGGTGCGTTGTTTCAGACAAAGACCAGAAAATGTTGATAGGTTCTAATGCCTGCATATGACATTTATCAGATTATATGACAAATTATATCATTATTCTTTGCAAAACCCTCTTCTACTGATTGGATAAAATGCTTCCTGCAGCCAGCTGGCATCTGCAACAAAGCCATATGAGTACATAGTTTGAATATTTATTCCTTTAGAGGATAACAAATTATGACAATGTACAGGCACTAATTCAGAACTTGTTTAAACCTAATTTTTTTTTTTTTTTGACCCAGGTGCCCTCTTTTAAACAGAAAAAATATTCAGACAACTTCTTGCACAAGCCATGTGCATGTGTGAGGGTTATAGTAGGAAATACCTCCAATGGGGCAATTTAACATTGCAAGGAAGTATGTTATATTAATAATGATTTTTTTTTTGTCATAACAAGAAATACGCAATCTATTTATAAGTAACCAGATAATGCCAGAAAATTGTTGGTTTGTTTCAGTTTGGGTTTCTTTTTTATGAAATGATGTTTAGAATTTTTGACCTCAAATATAAGCCACATTATTAGCTTTAGTTAATTCACCCAATTTTGGAAACAAAAGTCAAGACCAATGTCCTATCCAGGTGAGTGAAGACTGGCCAAAGAATTGACTGCATTTGCAAAACATAATCATGATATTACTACTAGCCACTACTAGCCACAAATGAAAAAGGTGCTGAAGAAAGGTCAGGGAAGCAGGCTAAAATGTCAACAGCCTTTCAAAGACTGATTCAGATATAGGTAGTAAAGTTTAATTTTTTAAGGTGATCTCATCTGACAAGCCTCTGTTGATCCTTACTGTGTATACAGAAATTAATATTTTCCTGAAGTCTTTTTGGAAGGCAGCAGTCTGCAGTGCTTTTAAGAGCTGTGATTTTGTACGATGTCTGTAAGAATTGAGCCAATACCATTAACCTTTCCTAAATTCACTTGACACAAACAGGTGCATTGTGTTTCACAAGGACAACTTTTCTCAATAGACAAAATTAGTCTATTTTATACTGTATGTTTGAAGATCTTTCCTCATGCCTTGTTACTTTGCCCATGAAGTCTGTTTTCCTCAGACACATTGCCCAGGAAATGACCCATAGTGAAAAGACACAGCTGAATCCTAAGGATTCTTTATTCACTGTATTTGCTCATGGTGTTTTCCAGTCATGACAGTTCACAGAGCAATGGGTTCATGCAAGCCCCAGGAGAGACCCCAGTCCATATAAAGGGGAATGGCAGTTTATCCCAAGCACTGTTTCATGCCTTTCCATGCCTCTCTGCAATGATCATGTTCATTCACTAATGCTGTTACTATTTAAACTGCATATTACTTTTAAGAAGGCATAATTTGTTTGAGCATGGATTTTTTTCTTCCAGAATACTCAAAAAATGTTTTTATGCACAGAACCATGAGGGATTTTGGAAGCCTCTCTGTGCAGACAAGATCTTTACATCTTGTTGATTTGATCCTAATTAAAGAAAATAATTTTACAATGATTATATAAGGTGTTTCATGATAATTATCTGCCTTTCTAGCTAGCTTTCCCTTCTGTCTATATGTCTGTCTGTCTATCTATCTCCTTAGACCCCTCCATGTGACAAGTAGTAATAGTTTTTGTGATACCAATGGTATATAAACTTGAGTGACTGAAATGGAAGATAAATTAAATACTTCTGTTCTCTTTCCTTGCTTCTCTTAACTCCCTCTTTGCTCTGTAAATTAATTGTATGCATGTATAGTATCCCAGGAAAATAGTTTCATTATTTCAATATTTGATGTCTTTTAATTATGAAAATGTTCTCTCCTTTCAATTCTTGGAAAATAAGTACAAGACATTAGTCTATTTGCAGTGCTTCACTATCTAAATTTTAAGCTGGAATGAAAAATGGATTGCATCTGCTGCAGAAGTCAAAATGTCAGCAGCTAGAACTTTTGGGTCTTAGAAAAGCAGATTAATTTCAGACGAGATTATTCTGAATGCAAAGCCTTATAGAAAAAAAAAAAAGGAAAAAAAGAGGAAGAAAAAAGGAGAAAAGAAATAAACCCAAACAGCAGATTAAATGTTGATGAGGTACTAATTGACACATGATCTTTTCTACCCTCAAGCATCAATAGTACTGTGCTAACAGGATGCTTCTATTCACTTAGGGAAAATAAATCCATAGTGTTAGCTGTCATTATACCATATTTGTCCAAAATGAATAGTAACAGGAGCTGGAACTGCCTTATGCTTGTATTTCCCCTCCTCCTCCAATGTGTTATACAAACTTTGGTTTTGTAAAAAATAAATAATACAAGGGCAATCACATAGCACCTAACTCAGAATACTAGATTGTATGTGAGTATGCTTGTTTTTCAAGTGAAATGTACTTTGTCCTTATGATCCTTGTCTATGATTCCACACTTGGAATGATTTCTGCAAAAATAGTCCATTAGTTTTCGTATCAAGTATGCATTCTTTAATTTTAGGAAGGTCTCCTTTGTTATAGTCAACGTTGTAAGCCCAGCATATATTAATAAGCTTCTGTCACTTTTAAAAAACAACTCCTATCTTAATTAATGTCCAAGAAATTTATAGCCACAGAATGAAAACATAACTTCAGGTGCCTAGGGGATGAAGGCTGAAACAGATTTCATTACCTAAAGATGAGTTTCAGAGATATTCCAGAAATTACATCAGTATTAAAATCACCATGGAAACAGAAATTATGGTAATTCAAACCTTTAGAAATAATGAACACTGCAGCATTTCCAGTTTTCACCTTGTCCCTTCCATAATTCTTAAGCTGTCATGATTTTGAGGCCCAAGTTGTTCAAGGTGCAGTGAAATTGCTCACCCAGGAATCTGGCTCAGGAGTTCTGTCTTTTTTGCCTCCTTTATAAGGTACTGGGGTTGTCAGGTGGCATAAGTACTGAATAGTGATTTCAGCATAGATTTCTCAATGGTTTTACCCTTTAAACAACTGCTCTGGTTTTTGAGCAATATCAGTATCCACCAGAAGTGATTTTTTTAGTATTTACATTAACTGAAACAAACTTTGCATGAACTAGCATTCTACCAAGAAAAAATGATCTTATTTCTTTTCTTGAGGAAATACATAATCATAATAGTAAGTGCTTACATTACCTCACTTTCTTAATTCACTTGGCCAGCCTTAGCTGTCCAGAACAACTAATATTTGGCTGTTCATCTATTTGTTTCCTAGTTAATGAAT
The DNA here is from genome assembly GCA_013401135.1 of Cettia cetti. Taxonomy (NCBI): domain Eukaryota; kingdom Metazoa; phylum Chordata; class Aves; order Passeriformes; family Sylviidae; genus Cettia; species Cettia cetti. The sequence continues at coordinate 37,143 of VZUI01047434.1, forward strand.
CAGATTCACATGCAAATATATATATATTAATTAACATTTTGTTGTGAAAGCTGCTAAGATTTTTTCCTAGATCAACATTTTCAAATACCATGCTTTATTACAGCGTAGTACTGATTTTGTTTTTGCACCCATCTAAAAGTAGGCTTTTGATCTTTGTTAGGCAAGTTATCATACTGCACTCAGTATGATAAAAAGCTAAATTGGGAAGTTGTCTTGAGAAATACTGTGAAGTACTGTACTGTGCATCCTTTACAAGCTAAAGTGATAATACTGTAATTTTAGGATGGCAAGGAAAGTGTGAGCCATGAGAAGTTTAAAGAAGTCTTCAACTTGAACTGTTTAATCTTCCAGAGAAGGTGGATAAATAAATTTTTTGTTATGTGTATTACATTTTTGTGCTTTAAAAGATAATACCAGATGCACTGAGCCTCAAAACAAATATGTTCTGTAAACAAACAGAAAGAAAGAAACAATCCAACATTCTGCTAAGTCCAAAGTTCAAAACATATTGATTTTGATTCTTAAAAACTTGAATTCAGTCATAGAAAATAAAATGTTGGCAGAAATGGTGAAGATTTTAATTTTACTCTTTAACAGTTAAACCAAAAATGAAGCACTTCATAGGGATTTTTTGATAATTCTTAAGGAATAGGTATTAGTCCTTTTTTTTTTTTTTTTTTTGGGGGACTCCTAAATACTGAACAGCCTCTTTAAATGAAAAAGAACCTCTGTGTGCTTTTCTACCATGCTTTCTGTTGCAGCTACTCTTCCAGATAGAATTTATTTCAGGTATTTTACTAGCTAGTTCAACTTTAGTCGCAGTATTTAAAAACAGAATTGTCAACCCAGGAGCATTTTCAGCATCTGCTTTTCACAGCTGATGTCCTCTGGCTCCATAACTTTATTTCCCTGAAAGCTTCTGTTGACCAGGTTTCACACTGACTTGTTTGAAAATTATGGAATATGCACACTCTGGGTGGGACTCCGGGGACTTGTATTTTCCACATTTCCAGTGCAAAGAAAAACCTGCATTCAGTCTAGTAATATATCACTGCATTACAACCATCAGGGCTTTTAATTTACAACTTAAATCAGTTGGGACTTGCTGATGCTAGACAGTAATATACTGTCAGTTTAAAACCCCTGGATATTGCAGCTCAGTGTGCAATGGGCTGTCAGTCAGCAGAGTGACAAAGTGACAATTTATGGTTTGTAAAATCCCAGCAGATAAATTGCAAGAAAAGTGCACTTTTACTTAAGCAGCATGCTGTGTGGAATGTGGTTTTGTTGAAAGGACTGTGTAAAGTGAGAGGAAATTTCTTCTAATCAATAGAAACACTTGCTCTTTTTATTTTAGGGTGTTTAAAAGGGCATGTTTACTGCTTGAGACTTTTAAAGAAATGCGTTAATCTGAAATGTGTATACTGGATGTTTTCCTTTGGTGATGTAGGCGAAGTGATCTTGTGTATATTCTTATAACCTCACTGTAGCTCACCAGAGCTGTACAGAAGGCTGGTAAGTGCAGGTCAGTGTGTGCTGGGAAGAGGGAATACATACTGAAAGCTGCTGCTGTGGCACTGAAATGGCCATAGGTTTTTGAGAAACAGGATGCTTTTAAGTGTTATAGAAACTTAAGGGAGACAGGAGAGACAGATTCATATGTAGACAAAGGCCTGATACCTCAAACGTCATGAAGACAAAAAGGAGAATTTTCTTTCTGTGATATCTTCATGGCCTGTGGAAGCAAAATAGAAAGTGAATTGGGAACCTATTGGGATTCGTCTGAAAAAAAATTTGGAATAAAAAAAACACTTTTGTACATATGGTTTCTACTTCCATTGTACCATAGGGTGTTTTTTTTTGTTTTGTTTTGTTTTTTGTGATGGAGGGAGGTTGTGTCGGTTTTTGGGTTTTGTTTGTGATTTCTTTTGGTGGTTTGGTGTTTTCTTTTGGCTTGGTTTCAGATTTGTGGTGGATTTTTTGTTTGGATTTTTTTAGCACTTGCAGAACTGTATAAATATCTTTAAAAAAGTTGCAAGTTTTCTCCACGCCAAAACTGGCCAATCCTGAGCAAATGGCTTCAGCCACCGAATTAGTTTGTGAGTTTATTTTCATCAGGCTTCCCACCTTTTGTCTCTTCCTGAACAATTTGAAAGAAAAGACTTGATTGGAATGTAAATTTTGAATTTCATAAAGTAAGAATGAAGCATTCTTTATCCTAATTTACAGACAAATGTATGCTACAAAAAACTTACAAACAGGAAAAGGAGGAAAAATCATCAATTTTCCCCTAATTTGTGTCTTTTTAAAGAAAGAACAATATTATTGACTTGGAAAACCAGCAGTTGCAGATTGTTTAGAATAATTTTGCGTTACCTCTTGAAATATACAGTTTGTATTCCAAACACTTATTGTCCTGTACTGTACACTTTTAGTGCTGTTCTACTCTATTGCATACCATAATTAGCATCTATTTTCTCTTTTTAGGTTGAATTCTATTGCCGCCAAAAGCTTTTTGAATACGAAATCCCTTACTACACTCTCCAAACAAAAGACTGTTAAATACATATAAAACAAATATTGTTTTATGCCCCTTCACTGTAACTCAGTCTTGATCCCTCTGGATATTTAGTTGTTGTTAAATCAGAGTAGGAGAGCTGTAATTTTGTCCTCATGTTCTCTTGAGATTTGGCCAGTCCACTAAAATTCTCCTGGCTGATGACAACAAATATGAAGGAATTTTTTTTTTAATTAGTTTTTTCTGATATGACTAATACTCACAGAAACATCACAATAGAGAATATATAAGTAGGATAGGAATTAATTTTTTGAATCCAAGAATAATTGAAAATTATTTACACTCCATGACATGTCAAACTATGGAGTAGCTATTCATTCACAATTCTTATGAAGATTTTTTTCCCTCACATAAGCCATAAATCCTAAAGATTTTTAGATTGTTATGCTAACTGCATATATAGGTACCCAAGGCTTAAGGAATGAAGTAAATTCTTAAGAACTTCAAAGAAACTCATAGCAGTGTAAAGAAATGTCATCTGAATATTTCTAACTTTGAGTGACATTTTTGAATCATGAAATGAATTGCAATTGTTGACATTCTTCGGTAACTGATAAAAAGATCTTTCTTCAAAGAATTACTTATATAAAAGTCATGATTGAGATCTAATCCTGAAGCTCTTTAACATAAATCTATGTTTAATTTTATTACTCTTTTTTTACACATCTATTATTCCCTGAATTTAAAATCAAATTCTCATACATGTTCTATCCAGAGCACAGCCTTGCATTTCTAGCAAAGAGAGTTCGTTTTGGAAGAATGCCTTTCTGATGTCAGATTTTTTGATCTTGAGTGTCTGTATTAATTTTAATTTTAAAATATATACTTAGTGTTATGTTGCAGAGGAAGAAAATCCAAACACATTCAATGAATTTAAATTAATTAGAAATACCTGAGATTGTGATTACATTGTTTGTTTACCTCTTCTACTCTCTTTTTTTTTTCTTTTAATTTATTATCTTTTTCTTATTCATCTAGGTGAAGATTTCTATCAGATGTAGAGGAGTATAGTCATTAAAAGTTAAGGTTTAAAAAAATCCAGCTTCACATCAATACTGATCCTTTCTATTGTGAAATTACTTTTTCCACCTCATTTAATGATAGAAACTTGGCAACCATTATGTGCTTCTATTTTATTTTTACTTCACATCTGATAGGTGCATGTGTGAGACACTTGGCAATTACAAAGATGTTTTTGTTACTAACTCCTGCCCTTTAGTGTGCAGTAGGATTCTACTATAATAGAGTATGAAACTTCTGACAATTCGAGATGAGTTTTCAGAAGACAGGGTCGCAGCTGTTTCTGTGCTGGAGATACTTTTACGCTGTATTAATCTGTGTCTGTTGTCAGCAGTGTCCTTTTAAGAATCATGTTTCCCAATCAGAAGCCCAAACCCTTCCCAGAACTTAGGAGAATTTTTCTCAGCCTATGCAGAGCTTTTTTTGCACAGAGTTGGGCATTTTCAGCAATCAGCCAGGTGGAGCAGGCACCCCAGACTGCCAGTAGTGACCTTATCAAGGGGTCTTATAAAGGGGGCGTAAAGGGAGGAGTGGAGCAAGACCAAGGGAGTGTGAGTCAAGTTGGTTTTGAGGTCAGTTATTTGGCTTTGTAGGAACCTGTTTCACATTTAGCACTGGGTGGCTTTGTTTTGTGGGAATGTAGACAGAAATATGCTCTTTGCCACAGAAACCATGCCATCTGAGAGCAGGTAAATGATTGGCTTGTAAAGTTTTTGAGAAATACATCCAGTCTTTGGTAAGGGGCATGTGGATAATCTATTTTGAACACTTATTTTACTGAGAACCAGTAAATCTGAGCTTTTGCTTATTTTCATCACTAAAATAAGACAGAAGATAAAAAATTATTAGTGAATCAAGTCGCTGCATATGTTACAAAGGGTGAGTTGTGGGAATGTGGAGTCAGAAAGAACAGAAGTTTCAATGGCTGAAATTGAGCTTATCTGTCAAGGTAGTGATGTGTGTGATGGTGTTGACTTACCACAAGCACAGAGTCACAACTGAGAGAGTAATATGTGCAGTATCAAACCAGTGGAACTGTTCGAGTGTTGCAGGCTGACAAATTGATGCAAGATTTTAAAAATGTTAAAGAAAAATAGACTGTAATGGATTATAATAAAAGGTGGAAAAGTTATTCCTTTGATAAAGTCAATTGGTCTTTCTCCCACTCATTTTGTCTACAGCAGGTGTACTTTAACTTCCTCACAGTTGCATAGCAACTGGACCCCAAATGTTTTAGTGTTTAGCAGTAATTATAGTTCCGCTGAAACAATTTCGACAGAAAAATTCTCCTTTGTCTGCTTTTCCTTCTTCCCTGGTTTTAGTCTGTTTGCCACGATGATGGCTTTGTCTTTGAGTAAAAACACCTGTTGGGAAGTGAGCCGAAAAAGCAGTTGTGTATCCCCTTGCTGGTAAAGTGGGTCTGTGGTGCTGTGTCCATACACAGTGAACGTGCTTCCCACAGGATGAGTGTATGGGTTCCAGTCACTGGCTTAGTTCTCTATGCACACAAACATTAACTAGATCAATTAAAAATTACCTGGATGTCTCTGAAGGCTGCTGCTTCAAGTATCAAAGAATTTATGTCTCTAAGTTATAAAAAGAAATACATTAATAACTGATCATGGTAAAATATCAATTGTCCCTGGAAACAAAGGTTTCTAGTCTCTGTGTATAAAGATGAATTTTAAGACAGAAAAAAAAATGCACTGCTTTTTTATGCAGTTCTCTAGTTAGAATCTTTAATATAAATTGTTACATTGTGACAGTATAGTCTTTCTCTGAAGCGGATACAGCTTGATTACACTTGTACTTCAAAGCAATTGGACTCTTAATAAAGACGTCAGGACACAGAAGACAAAATCTCTGCCATAGTTGTTGACTGACTCAGACTCAGCACACATGACACATTTAAACTTTTAACCTGGATCTTTGCTATCCAGCACTTTTCTCTGCATTCCCTGCATTGCCTTACAGAAGGTGACAGACATCTCAGAGTTAGGTAGAACAGTATCTGTACAGTTTCTATTTACATGTGTTTAGAAGGCTTTTTAAGGGAAAAACAGTATTTAAAACTGTTAGGATCGTTTTGAAAATGGGAAAAGTAATTCTTTACTAGAAGTCTTTGCTTAACACAAGGAAAAACACAATAAAGTATTGTAGCACTTACCTGCCTGGCTGTCAGTGATGGATTATTTCTCTGAATTGGACACTAAATTAAGATACAATTTTCTATTTTGAGCGTTTCACAAATCTCTTCTAGAGGATATAGCACTACTTCCAAGTTGTAAATTGAAAAATTAAATTTTCCAGTACACTCAGAATGAGTAGGAGGTTTTTTGGTCTACTTCCAGCTAACAAATTGTGCTAAATATCTTCATTGTCTGAATTTTTTTTTCAATGAAATTAGCAGAGTAACTTGAACTGAAAGAAAATACTGATTTAGTGATTACTGGAGAGCTAAATCATACCACCTTTGGCATGACTTTAGCAAGAAAATAGATTTCCCTCCTTTGATTAGGAATGCTTTTGATAATTATTAGAAATGCAATAAATAATGCTTAAATTGGTTTGTTCATCTCTTTCAGTGATCAGAATTTGAGCAGAAAAAGTTAAGGTGAAATAGATTTGTCAACCTTTTATATTGTCTTACTCCTTTTAAATAAAAGGCAATATATAATGCGGAGGGCAGAGATCAAGTCTAATTAAGCAGGGAGATTACTGAGTGGATTTTATGGGCTCTGCGCAAGAATCTTGACTTGGTCTCTCCATTCAGGTTAACACTGACTGGATAATGGAAAATCACTGTGCTGGATGTCTCTACAACCTAGTTTTGGTTAACTACTCGGCCTCATTTGCAGTATTTTGCTGTAAATGTCCAACAAAATTGAATTGCTTATTTGGGTATACCACAGTGTTGCACAATCTGATGCAGGGATGCTGCAGATCGGTGTCTTCCTGGAGAGCGAGTGTTATCGGACATGCATCTATGTAATCATCATGACTGTTTCTTGCCTGTCCCTGTTTCTTTCCAGTAATGATTGTTTTCTCTTCTGCATCTGTTAATTCAAATGAAGACTGCTTATGAAGTTTAGAGACAACATTGCAGATTTCTTAGTACTCTGTATTTTCGGCCTCTTAAGTACTTTCTAGTGTTTATAATGCCCTTTTCTGTATATTCTTTGAAGCGTGAATTAATTTTGGTAATAGGTAAACCAGAAAGTTGTTCTTCAGATGCTGTCTAATGTTTTTATTGCTACTGAGTTAAAATGAAATCGTATAATAATTGAGATCTAGGTGTATGTTGTAAAATTAACAATATTTCCCTGTAAATATTACTAGACTTGAATGCTTGCCCTTGAATAAATATATTCCTAAAAATCCCAGATTAAGTCCCTACTGCTGTAATTATGGCTTGCATTTGTTATGATCGGCATACATAAAAACTTAAATTTCCCAAAGACCTACTAAACCATTCTTAAAAATACTTGGATGAGACACTGTGAAACTCTGGCCCATCACATTCATTTCTTTATCAGACAACAGTAGAAAATTTGCCTAGAGATTTAGAAATGCAAGACACTCTTCTTGGCAAATGATCTTGTGAAGTGGGGTTAAATGGATTTTCTTGAAACTTGTAGCAGTCACTTTTCATCCTGAAGCATTAATCTGAACATTAGCAATCACAAAGCTTAGGATTACAAAAGGCATACAAAATCATTAATGTCAGTAAACATCAGTTGCACTGCCTCTGGTTTATTCTTTACTACTAGTTTTCAGCTAGGAGTAAAGAGTAGTCTAGTTTTCAGCTCGAAGTGTCCAGGGCTTTTTTTTCATTAGGGACACTGTTCAGGTTTTTCATGTTTTTCTGATCCATCTCACAATGTTGATCTAACAAAGTCCTAAACATTGAATTGTCTAGCTGACAAGCCAAATTGAGAGAATTCTTGTGTACTATCTAGTGTGGAAAGAGTGATCTGTTTCTCATAACACTGTAAATGTGCAACCCTGCTGGGGACCCTGAGAGACGAGGAGTCCTTTTCACCTTTGTTTTGGATATCTAGGGAAAGAACCCTAGGCAGTGCACAACTGGTTTATAACATTAAAAACACAATGAAACTGGCTCAGATTTCATTTGAATGGGATTTTATCTGGGTCACAGTTCACTTTTTACTAAATGCAGTGCTTGATGGGAGTTGTCAGGTGTGCAAGACATTGATGATGACTGCTGTAAATAAAGGTTTTGCAATGCAAAAATTTAGCTACAGGTAAAGAATCAACATCTGATTAATGAGAGCATATATGGAAAGACATAATAATGGAAGCAGTTACTTACGTCTTACTGTGATAGAAATGGCCAAGTAATATGAAAATAAATCTCTATACACTAATGGAACATGGTTTAATTTATCCCTTAGATGTCCTTATCATAAATACTGCAACATGAATTACAAAAATTAGAGTGCTCCATACATCCAGTCATCTCCATGGCCCTCCTCTGGGCTTATTTCAGCAGGTCCACATCCTTCTGGAGGAAGCACTTCAGGTGGGATCTCACCAGAGCAGAGGGGCAGAATCCTCTCTTCCAACCTGTTGTTCACACTTTCTTTAATGCAGCCCAGGACATGATTTCTTTCTGGGCTGTGAGCGCTGGGTCATTTATTTTACAAATGAGTTAATGTTTTCAGAGTATTTTTCTTTAAATGGCCAGAAACTTAAATAATTTTGTTTTGTTTACTTTTTATGAAATCTGTAGGAAAAAAACCCATGCATATGACAAAGATATTAAAGTGAAAACAGAAAAAGAACCTGTTTTGGTTACTCCATTCTTGTCTTTAGTTTCTTTAGTTGCCAACACTTTTCAGAGATAATCAGGATTATATGATAATATAATCTGACAAGAGAGTTGTAGTCACATGCTATTTGAAAAGCATCATATTCTCAGATGATAGGGATATGAAGTAAATGTCATTTGATACTACATAAAATGATTTTATATGTAGGATACATGTATAATAATGCTGGTGGAACAGCTAATGCTGGTATTTTTAACCACAACCAAGAAATCTCTGATGCACATCTTAGAACCAAATTAGACTGAAAAATGCACCGTGCACTTGCTGAAGCTTCAAAATGTTCAACATGCTGCATTTTAATAGGAGCTCTCCCGGTTAGTTACCATGCAAGTTGTAGCAATCTCTGATGAATTAACATCTGGCCAAGTCTAATGTGTAACAGTTGCAATGAATTTATCAGTTGTAACTTTTAATTGACAGCTGAAGCACCTTTCTCATCTGTGAAGTCCCACAAGTTCTTAGATAGAAGGAAAAGGAAGATCATCTGGATACGTCTCCATGCCACAAATGCTGGGATTTGGAAACTCTTTCTTGAAATGCTTCCTAAACTCTAATAATGTACTTTGTTTAAATGTCTCTGACTGACCTATTAATAAGTAGTTTCAGCTAATAAACTTTTTTGTAATGTGTCATCTAAATCTCCTTCAAAGTTTATTTGGTTGGCCTTTTTGGTTTTTTTTTTTGTTTGTTTGTTTTTTGTTTTGTTTTGTTTTGTTTTGTTTGTTTGGGGTTTTTTTTTTTTTGGCCAGGTTGAGGGCTTGTGTGTTGTTTTTTTTTTTTCTTTTGTTTTGTTTTACTGATTTTTTTTGAGAGAGAATAGTATAGATGATTACTGTCATAACAACCACCATTCTATGTATGGTGAAACTTCTTGTGTGCATGTTTTATTTCTTTTCCAACTCTGTTTTATTTATATCAGTGTGATAGAAAAAGCAGGAGATTGTATACCCACTGGGACTTTTTTAGGAGTGAGTATGCAAAACAAGCCCCATAGGCATCTTAAACTTGATACATCCATAAACTAAATTTGCCTTTTGGATTGGATCAATTTGGACAACACCACTCATAACTTAAAATAGCTTTTCAGCTGTGCTGGTTTTGGTTGGGGTAGAGTTAATTTCCTTCACAGTGGTTATTATGAGGCTGTGTTTTGAATTTGAACACAGGCTTGATAAATACAGAGTTTTTGTTATTGCTGAGCAGGGGTCATACAGAGCCAAAGCCTTTTCTGTTTCCCATACTGCCACACTTGCAAGGATTATGGGGGTGCATGGGAGTTTGGGAGGAGACACAGCTGGGAAAGGTGACCCAAAGTGACTAAAGGGATTACATTTGCAACCTTCCTTTCTTTGGTGTAAATCCACTAATAATATATAAGAACTTGACTAGAGACAAAATTGCAATGTATTCCACTTGAAATGCTTTCCTGAGCTACCAACTGAAACTTCAATCTGGATTTCTCAAGAGCTGCAAATACCTTATTTCACCTAGCCATGTTTCTTTGCTTCACTCAGAAAAATGTCTTATAAATGTCAAAAATCCGATGGGACTTGTCCTTGAGAAATCTTTTTCACTTACTTTTTAGCTTAATTTCCTAAGGAAATTAGGCTTCTGCAATCACACTGTGTGTGTCTGTTCTTACTGATTAATAACCTCTTTTCAACCAAATTTGACATTGACCAGAGGGATAGAAGTCTCAAATATAATTAAATTCCTATGCACTGCAGGGAAGTAGGCAGCTAGGTAAATGGAAATGCCTTTTATAAGATAAAGACTGAAAATTCAACACATCCAGAGACACTAGTGAATCCATCCAGGAAGGGTATTACTTATTCCCTGACCTTGGAAAAATTTCAATGAGTGCTCGATATTAGGAGACACCAGAGAATTTGTAGGGTGCTGTTCTGGATGAAACGATGACTTTTGACACTGACCATGTTTAAGTGAAGTACCTAATGATTTGTTTAGCAGGTTTTTTTCAAACCTGAAGGTTAGCTAGAAGACTGATTTAGAGTTTCAGATATTTTTTCCCAAATTTTATGTATGACCACATCCACAATTCTGTCTCTTGAAACAAATGAGTTTTTACAAAAGAATAATAATTGTTCACAGACTACTTCTGAAAGTCTGTTGACAATACTAAACATGCATTTTAGAAAGCTATGCCAATACATTTATGTATAATTTATCTAATTTTTCAGAAATTCTTTCCTAATCTTACATTTTATTCTCACTTAAAATTAATTTTCCAACTAGAAGACTACTTAAATATAACAATTTTATTCAGTTTGCTTCATATGGTTTGTTATATACCCCTAAACTAACATAGACGGGAAAAAAATGCTCTTTTGCTTTTCATTTTATTGCTTTTCTGTGTCTATGTTCTACACCCATAATCCTTAGTCTTTTTATTTTCCTTTCGCAGAAAACTGTATCTCCATTTGCTATAGAATTTCTGACTTTCAGACTAATAATGAACCTCTAGAGACATAACTGTTCATCATGATGCTGTGGTGTGTTTGATACTGTCTCTTTCATCAACTGCAAGCTCTCCAAGTTCCTTTTACATTTCATACTATGCTCCCCTACTGAAACATAGCTTGAGGCAGAGGGTGAATAAGTAAGTTTTGATATTGTACAGAATCGACCATAGGTGTTCAAATATTTCCCAGAGACTTTTTTTTTTTTTTCCCCTCCTAATCTTGAAACTTCTGTAAGGCTTTTTGGATAGTCTGAATTTTATTTTTGCTGCTTTATAAAGGTTTAATGGCAATGTCTCTTGGATCAGTAGAGAGATTTAAATAATGCTTTTTTTATTCATTAATATTTGATTGTTTTTAGAACACCTACATGCAACACAAGACTGAAAAAAAGCAAAACAAAACAAACCCCATTTGGCTCAATCAGAGTTTTGTTTTTGTTTTGGGTTCTTTCTCCTCCAATACTATTTCTGTCATTATTTATAACATAAAACAAAATACAAATAAAAAATACATGCTTGCTTCTTTGTTATTGTTAATATTTTTGTTTTTAACATTGTTAATTTTTTTAAAAAAAAATAGTTGGAGAACATAATTATTTTATTTTTGTGCTTTACTCTTTGATTTGATTGTCTGAAGAAAGTAATCTGCAAAGCAAAAGGGCAGATGGAGCTGGAAAATTAGATTTCAGAGCATGGCTAGTAGTGCAAGCTGCAGATCAGAATCACGTTGTCAAATTGTCCCCAAGTGTCTTTCTTGCTTTACTTTAGTCTGCTGAAAGATGTGTGATTCAGAAATAAGGAATTCTGGCCCAGTGAGTCTGCATGAACAGAAACAAGGCCTTTGATTTCATCTACCTACTTATATGTTTTGAATAAATAGTTTTTTCCATCTCACCAGAATACATTGAATTTTGCTTAAGAAAATTTTTTACTTTATCACACTACCTTGAATTACAGTGCAAGAGCACACATGGGAAAGCTGCTTAGCTTTTCCAATTTTTCCATAAAAGTTTACAGCATTAGAAAAAATTTGTGTCCATAGTTAAAAGCTGGCTACGACTGGCAATCAAAATAAATTCCTCAGCTCTTAAAATTGAGTCCTGTCATTTCAGTTTATATTTTAGTGTGTGTACATTATAATTTGTAGGGTTATCTCTGAGGTTGTTTTTTAAGCTGTCACACAGGAAATGGGTGTGTCCTGCACTTCAGGCGTCTTGGGCAAGATAATTCTCTGCTTGGGTTTTTATCGTGGCATCTGTAACATGATCAAGATATGTCAGAAATAGTAGGGATGCTTGAAATGCTCAGCTTTAGTTTCATTTTGCCACAGGTAATGACATCATGTGCTGCTTTTCAGAACCGATAAAGTTTTTTCCTGAAAACAGTTCAATTATTGCTGAGGAACGTTAAGGGCTTCAACTGATAGCACTCGTTCACCAAAAGACTAGAAGGCATGAATCTGTCAGCTTTCCAAAGTGAAACATTGTGATTCAGATTGACAAGTATGCTTAGTTAAGGCTTAGCCAAGCACTAAGGATGTTCTGTAGATTTTCTGACAACAAAATTGTTCACTGTCTGCAAAGTCAACAGTTTTCTACTTTTTTCTTTTCCCTTTAAAAACCAAATTTCCCACACTTACTATTGACAGCAAATTTCCAGGCAGCACTTGAATATTTTTATTGTCCTTATTTAATAGCTAGCTAGAGAATTGAACATGGTAATGTTAGATCTAACTATTAATTTAGAGTACATGAAAATCCTAGTAGGTACCTCATCTAACCTATTCTTAGGCTTTTCATTGTTAGTCATTCTTAAGTGTCAATCTTTTCCACTGTTTGCCTGAACCAAGAGTTATTCAAGAACTGAATTTGTATTTCTTTAAAACTTATCCAACAGGAGGTGAATACATGGAACTGTATCCTCTACAAATCACAACTAGATAATTGAGTCAGGGGTATTTTTTGTCCTAAACTCTATGAAATCTCTAACGTTAGCAAATTTTGTCTCCAGCTTCTCTTTTTTGCTTCCTATTTTAAAGAACATCAGTATTTGGACATGCTACACTTGATTCCTCAGGCCAGTCATGATCAGTGCTTTCAAAACAATGTTTTATGTGCATCAGTTTAAGAAACAAAAAGCTTTTATTGAGCAGAGCACCTTTTAAATGTTTCCATATATTTTGTTTGTAAAACTGACATTAAAAAGAGACCATGGGTAATTTGTCACAGGTCATAGTTGTTAAAGGGTGACTTACAGTAGCTATCTTTTATTTCTCTATTGCCAATTACAAGACTTGCAGTTCAGCAATCATATCATAAAGCCTGAGAATCTAAACAGATCTCAGAAGAGGATGGGAAATGGGGGAAAGTTGTAAGCCTGATACCTCTATTTCTTCCTGCTGAAATTCCCTTGTTGCCAGTCAAGAGCACCAGATGTTCTGAAATCTCCTGTTTGGTACAAGTTGATTGTTTTGCTTTGCACCCTGGGTGAAATTCAAGCCAGCCTGCTTAGTCCATCTGACAGCTCAGCTAGAAAATAGTGCTTAAGACATCCAAGAAATCTAAGACTGAGACCCCAAGTGATATTTGTAGCTTATTAAGAAAAAATTTCTATTTTGTCAGTTTAGGAGGGGTTGCTTGTGAAATACAACTACGTTAGGGATTAAGAAATACAGTTGAGAAATTATCAGTTAAATATGAACCAGACTATCTCCTAGTACAAGGAAGTGTTTAGATTTATTTTAATTCTGCAATTAATACATAGTAAATACACAGAAGAATTCTTTTGCAATAAAATAAAACCCCGTGTCATCTAGCCCCTTTTGCAACATTTTTTAGAGATGCCTGAGGTACATCTGAACAATGAATTCCATCTAAAACCTTTCAAGGTGTCACAGCTGACATGTCCTAACCACTCTCCACGTGTACCTGAGCACACCTACCAAAGGCCAAGCAATGCTGATTGGCTACAGTCTAATAATGAAAGCAAACCACAAGCATAGAAATAGTATGAAACAGCTCTCACTTTTCTTTTTCTGGAGATCCTGCTAGAAGATGCCCTCCACAAGGGATATGCTGTATAGCTTCAGGTTGTTGGTAGGGCAGAAACCTGAGCTTCCTTTCAACAAACAGAAACAAAAGTGTAAAGATAGATAATCTATGTGTACTACTAATGAAAATTGCAGGGTGTTGTAGATGAGTTTCTCATAATTTGTCGAGTTTCTCAGCCTGGGTACTGTCTGGACTTCTGAGAAAAGCAGGAAAGGATGAGCCACTCCTGTGTAAGGTCTGCATGGTGCTGTCAGTATCCATCCTCTACAAATCCTTACGTCACCCACTGAAATCTGCAGCAGTACAGGCAGGAAACATTACAATCCTCTGCAGACAGCTTCTTGGTAGATACCTGGACAGAATGAGCTTCCAGAGTTTGTTCCAGAATATGACATGTCTTTCATTGTCATTCCTAGTGACAAGGGCTTCTCTGCAACATTGGGACTAGACGGGAGAACTGGAGGAAAAGGAACTGCACTGACCATGCTACATCCCCCTGGTTTGATGCCTCCCTGATGTGCTTTTCAGATTCTTCTGGAGTGGCGCACACGCACAGAAGAACCTAGTGCCTGTGCATGTTCCTCTTGGGAGCCTGCTACTTCTCAGCACAGCCATGTGCTCTGACATGCACGTTGCTAAATGTGCTACTGTCACCCCAGGCTACCCTGTTCCCTTGCTTTTCCCTCTGCCACAGCAGCCCCTTGTAGAAGGGAATGTACATGTTAGAGGTTTACAGAAAAGGGAGAGGGGAAGATGGTTCTTCTGAAAGCAATAGTGAAGACAGAGTGAAGACATCAAAAAAGCACTTTGAGCCAAATTACTGACCTTTGGTATGCAGCCGTCTACTTCTTTCACATAGCTTGAAGGGATTCTCCTTTACTCTTCTGTCAGTGAATCCTTGCTTCTTTATAATTTGTTCCTCAGTTTATTCTGCTGCTATAAAGGTGTTTCATATTATCCTTGAAGTCATTCTGTCCCCAAAGGATACTTGAGTTTAAATTTGCCTCCAAGAGGCTTATGTTATTTTATGTAGTTTTACTCTTTCAAGGGCTGTCTTTACTTCCCTTGAAGCCATCCCTGAACCTTGGGGAGAAGCCCTTTGACTTTGTCAGAATAACTGCTTGTACACATTGGTGAGAAAGTTGGTGAAATTGGATTTTAATGCATGTGTGGGGACAAGGTGGTAGATAAAATACATCTACTACAGCAACTTTATGTCCGGGAGTTTCAGAGAAACAGAATTTTCTTTTTTCTCTGATTCAGCAATGCACCATAGGCTGCGTACAGGTAACTTAGCTGAGAAACTTCTTGGGGTAACAAATGATAACATAAATATAAGGGTATGGACCAGGAGGGCAGCACATGCCATCCTCCAGGAAAGATGCCTCAGAAAACCAAGACAAATGCCAGCATGTAGCACTTTCAATGGCACCTCCGCCTTCTAGTTTAAATCACTTGGTTTGAAGCGTACTACCATATCTTCTTGAGTCACTTGATAGGAAAATGTCTGAGCGTTTCAGTGTTTTTTCAAGTTATAGGATTGCCTTTCTTAGATTGCGTAGGGCAGCATTCACAGTGGCTTCTGAAATATATGTGTAGCAAGAAACCAGAAGTTTGTAGGGAAAAGTTCAGTGGAAACTCACATGAATAAATTTTATAGCCTAAAGAAGTGAACCTGTACTTGTATTTTGAAATAAATTCTTTGACATTTCTCATTCTCAATATGCTGTTGAATATATTAACAAGATGATTTTTCCAACCTGCAGTTTTGACTGCTAAGCAACATCTCGTCATCATGCAAAATTATAACGACTATTTTTAGTAGCCCAACAGCAAACAATCTAAAGGTTTAATAAATGTCTCACATGATGAATTTAATGTACCATAGCTTTCCCTAGCATCAGTAACAGAAAAGTCTGTGCAGATTATTCTTAGAAGCTGGACACGATGTTATCCAGTGTAGAGATGTACTATTAAAATGTTGATTAAAAACCCCTCAGTTCATCTTTGAGGAGCATATTTCCCAATGAATATCTGCGGTGACAGCATTTTTAGCAAACTTGCTCTTTTGCACCTTGAAAATCAAAGCATGGATGCAATTTGAGACGAGCAAGGAAGAAAATCCTTGACTGTATATTTTCATTTTGTCTTGTTCTTTTTTTTTTTTTTTAAAAAAAAAGATAAAAATTTAAAAGATGCCTCCAGGTTGGATTTGGATGCCCAGGAGGTGATTTGCTGTACTGCATTAATCTCTTCAATGTCACTGTAGGCTACGGGCCTGAGACAAATTGAGTCAGTCAGGCTTTATCTCTTCATTTCTGTACTCACTTGTCAAGAAAACCTTGAAATAATAACAGAAAGAAGGTGGAATTGTTTGGAAAGGCAGCAGAGGTGAAAGTCCCAATGCAGCATCTCTTCTTAAGACTATAACAATAATATAGTCTCTTCAGCTAGGACACAAACACTGTTCAAATGGACATCAGCGTATTTCAAAAGCATAGTTTCTGAAAACAGAAGTTACGTGTGCAGATTTTGCATTAAGATTCTGGTGTTGTACTAGAGAAGAATATTATGGAACAAAGGTTAAAAACTCAGCCAAAGATGCAGTAGCACCTTTTGTTTTTTTTCACCAGCAAATTCCCATAAAACACAGTCCCCTGTCAGAGAAATTCCCAGGACAGGGAATCCAGAAGACTGATTTATAAAACTGGATAAAGAAAAAGCAAGGGTCTATTTATGTGAAACAAATTGAATTTGATGCACCAAACTTAAAAGACTACTCGCAGTATTACTGATATTCACCTGCTGCATACTTGCAGCTAGTGAATATTTGAGACTTGGATAGGATTAAATGCAGTACCTGTGCCCCAGATGATGTGGAGCTCAAATTAAACCTTCAGAAAGGGGACTTTCAAGAGTAATTGAGGAAGTGTAAGCTATCACTCATATCTGAGGAAATCTTCCTTGCACAGGCTACTAATATGTTCCTTTGAGAACAAGGAAAAGAGAATTAAATACTTGGTTTCAAGAATAAAAAGAATGTAGCTGAGGCAAGGAATTATATCGGGGAAAGAAATGTACATATGGCTTATTTCCAGAAGTAGCTACATCTCTCCAGCTGATAGAATCTGAAAGGTGCCTGAAAACTCTCTCTCCAGCAGAGAAAAAACCAGACATTTACAAAGTCATTGATCATCATTGTCATCTCTGCTCAATTTGTCTTTATCTCCAGACTTTCTCCATTGGTGTCAAGCAATTTTTGAGTCCTTTGCTCAAATGAGTCCTCTGAAGTAACTGTTTCAGTAAAGCTGCTTTTTCTTCCATGGACCACTCCAATTCTGAGTGCAGAAGCTACCTTTCATTCTAGCTGTAGCTGAATAGGTTCAGTCACTCTGTTCATGCTCTTGACAGTTCTCAGTGCAATTTGACTTTCACTTCATACAATAGAGCTCTAGGGAATGCTACTGCAAAACACTACCTAATCATTCCTTTAACTGTGGAGATGCACTGGTACATGTGCCTAGCACAGAAAAACATACAATAAATTGTAGAAAACATCCCTGAGATCCTGAACACTAACAGATCCTGAATGCTCTCAACCCCTCTTCACTTCATCTGTATCAAATATCTCAGACTATAAAGAAAGTCTCAATGCACTCTTTCTGGATCTACTCCCTATTTCAGAGGAATTTCTCCAGAGAAAGAACGATTAAGCTTTGGAATGGACTGGCCAAGGAGGTGGTGTGGCCATCCCAGGAGGTGTTTTAGAAAACACTTGTGGCACTCAGTGCCGTGGCCTAGTTGATAGGGTGATGCTCTGTCATACATTGGACCTGATGATCTCAGAGGTCTTTTGCAACCTAACTGATTCTGTATCCGTAAGTGAAGTTGATATCTCTTTTAAGACAAATTTATATAATTAGAATAATTAGTCAACCTTTTTAGCAAACATACATTGCTTAGGCCTGGAACAGAAGAAATAGATTTCTAAACACAAGCTTTAAAAAATTGTTCAGTTTTGACTCTATTTCAAAGTCCCTGGAAAAAAGGTGTTTGGTGTGCATGGACCAGAAAACAAGTAGGAGAAAATTAGGGACTTATTAGTTAAATTATGCAAGGGAAAGAAGACAACAGTTTATATTATGCAAAATAGAAAGTTTATAAGAGGACAGGAAGACTCTAATTTACCAAACTCCAAATTTTTTTAGTTATGAAAAAACCTCCCAGAAATTAATTAGTTATTTTAGTTGGCAGAATATTCTTTCTTGGTAGTTTAACAGGTTCTTCTTTTGGTTTAAGACTAAAAATATGGTGGAACATGAATTCCATAGGATGTGTTCGTTCATTAAAATGTGATCCTATGCATATTTTCTGTGTGAATTATTATTCTTGTACGGAAAAGGTGCTCAATTTCACCTCTACACTTGCCATAAGAGTATTTTTCACTGGATGAAGTATGCAGCCATAAGATTTATAAGGTGCTAATTGTTCTGCGCTTGAGAATATTTATTGTAGTACTGTAGAGGTTGGTACATTCTCAGGTTTTTATTCAAGGGAAACCTATACTCATTTAGTGTGCTTGAGAGCATGAGGAGTTTCCTTTCAGAATCAATTTAGTGAGGCTACAGGGCTGTTTGAAGAGCAAGAAGTTTCTTGTATTACATCTTGTAGTCATTTAAATACACTTTGTATAGCTTCTGGGAGAGGATGGGCTGTGGCAATAGAAGATGTACAGTTGGTGATGGGTGGAGGTGTCATCTTTACTTAAATATTTCTTCACATGGTGTTTCACATCTTTTTCTGAAATTCTTTTCTACATGAGTAATTCTGATGTATAAAAATCATCTTTATTGCTAAGGTGAGCACTATGAGTGATCTGCTGTATATAAAGGCTTCTGAGGAGCCTGTATATGTGCTGGCCTTTAGTTTTCCATTTATCACTTTTGCAGGTTACACTGCTGATGTTGCTGTAGGGAAATGGTGCTGGTACACAAACGTTGAAGTGACAGTTTGATGGAAAATGGTTATTATTGAATTTGTGGTAAAAATCAATAAGAGAGTCCAGATTTCCAATCGAGATAATAAAGATGTCATCTATAAATCTTAGGCACAGTGTCGACACAGTGATACAATTATTTAACAGCTCTTTGTCATTGTAGCTCTTGAAAAGCTTGTCATAATACAGGACTGGAAAGAAGCTATCAAAAGAGAAGGATGTCTCAGTTATGTTTTGCAGATGTCTGTGGATTGAGTTCTCTTCAGTAATTTCACTGATGGTCTGTGTGATGGAATAGAGAGAAAGGATGACCTCTATTTGGTACAGATGTGAATTGTATTAAACTATTAAGATCTCAAAGACTCTTTCCCAGGATTAGAATCAAAAGTACATTAATGGAATTGGGAAAATGACTGGAAAAAGCAAAATGGAATTTAATAAGTGCAAAAGTTAAGGAAGAAAAACATTTTGCACAAAAACAAAATGGGGAAAAAAGCTGGTTAAGGAATGGAAAATGGAAGAAGCATAGCAGCTCCCAGTATTGTGATGTTGCAAAAAGGGGAAATATTGCTCAGGATAAATTTCTTCCATTTAACAAGAGGCATTACAGACAGCTATACATACATCTGATTGTATAATCTAAATTGACAATGAAATAGTGTTATATTAAATGTGTGATATATTTCGCAATTCATCCATTCCATTTAGGAATTTGGCATCCAGCTGTCATGTTTCCTCATAGTGTAAATATATTCAATGTTGCTTATAAATGAAATTCTATTGTTGGGTAGCTCTTAACACATATCATTTAAAGATCTGTACTTTTAAACTTCATCAATTCTTTGAATCGTGATTTACATATTATAACTCTTGACCTTCTATCCTTGTGGAGTAAAACTATAAGTGCAGTCAAACTACAATAATTGTGTAATGAAAACCTCAGGGCTTAATATTATCCCCTATTTCTCACAGGAGAACTTGGATTGCACGAACTGCTCATGTAAAATTACTGAATAATCTTTAAAGCTCGTTCAGCTGATGAATAATTGTGAGAAGTAGATGATGTATGAGTAATTTTTGGCAGTAAATAGGTTTTTCAGGTGCATTATGCAATTTTTGGCATATTCAGTAATGGTACAAAACATTCATGACCATTTAAAAAAGGTATTGTATTTATACATGTACATTGTAGTTTATTACATAGTAATTGCTTCACAATTGCTCAGTGACAGCAATATTTATTTTATTCTATGTTAGATAAATCCTTACAGATAAGAAGGCCTAGCATAAACTACATCATAACTCAATGCAGAGAACAGCATTTTTTTTCATGAAACAGCTATTTTTAATGGAATTTTGGATACCAGATGTTTGAAAAGGGGAACAATATGGAAATAGTTCTTTTTATGTTTTTCTTTACATTTGTTTCTAATATATAGTGCTTCACTATGAACTCTTATCACCTTGTTGTAAATAAGATCTTTTCATCAACTTTGACCTTTGACTGTCTGAAGCCCTTTGCCACAAAAAAAAAAAAAAAAAAAAAAAAAAAAAAATCATATTTCTTGAACAGCTGTAGTTGTGGAAAGAGATTTCTGACTGGTAGACAGGGATGGTCACTCTCTACTCTGCATGAGCAGCCTTACCTCGAGTCCTGGGTGCACCACAATATAAGAAAGATATGAAGGTTTTAGCATCCAAAGGAAGGCTACAAAGATGGAGAAGGGCCTGGAGAAGCTGTATGAGGAGTGGCTGAAGTCACTTGGTCTGTTCAGTCTGGAGAAGAGGAGACTGAGGGGAGACCTCACTGCAGTTACAACTTCCTTGTGAGAGGAAGAGGAGGGGAAGGCACTGATCTTTGTGGTGACCAGTGACAGGACCTGTGGGAATGTCCTGAAGTTGTGTCAGGGGACATTTAACCTGGATGTTAGAAAATTGTTCTTCCCCCAGAGGGTGGCTGGGCACTAGAACAGCCTCCCCAGGGAAGTGGTCACAGCACCAGCCTGACAGAGTTCAAGAAGTGTTTGGAAAATGCTCTCAGGCACAGGGCGTAACTCTTGTGGTGTCCTGTGCAGGGCTGAGAGTTTGACTTCACGGTCCTTGTGGGTCCTTTCCAGGATATTCTATGATTTTAGACATGAACTTTCCTTAAGGCTAGACAGGGTTTTGCAAAGACAGATGTCAGAATCTCTCTGCAGTAAGGCTCAGAATGACCAGGGGATCTACTTCTATGTTTTCTATGGAGTAGTGCTTTATTCAGCAAGATAATTGTGACCCCATGTCATTTCAGTCCTTCTGTTCACACACAGCAGGCAGGATTTAGGATGGATATAAGATTCCGTCACAAAGATCAATGCTATAAATGAAAGTAGAAACAGATTAAAAAACGTCCAGGGATAATCAAAATCTTGAAAATAAATGAAAATTTCCAGCCATCAATCAGTTGCTTCTAGTGGTAGAAAACTGACTTGAGAGCTTTGGATTCTTCCTCCTTTTTCCCCCATACCTGTGTATCTAATAGCAGTTGGTTCTTCCACAGTCGGAGAAAACAAGACAAGAACTTTTTCAAATTCCTACTTTTTAATTTAATTTTTCTAGCAGCAGCAAAAATACAGATTCCCGTGACTTCTAATTAAGAAGTTTTGAGTTAACAGTGGTGGTATCATTTTAGTCTTCCAGGTAGATAGTGTTTTGTGTTTCAGTCATTACAATGCAAAATATAAAACTAATGCATTACTCTGTCACTATACTTCCAGAGCCCAGCTGTGAGGGGTTTTTTTTATGTTTTGCTTTTCCTGATGATACCATATATTTATCTACTGCCTCTTCACCAGATGCTTTATAGCCAGATTGCTTCATTAACTTTTTTCTAAGTAATTTCAGCATTGTCTTTTGATCATGCAAATCTGTGTATAACATCAGGTATTTATTTAAAGACCCATTAAAAGGCTCTCATATGCATCTAAAGGAAAAGAAAGGGGAATAAGAGAGAAAGAAGAAAGGGAAGATAGCAACGTTTGATAATTCATAGCAAGTAGTCCCTTTTTAAAGAAATTTTAGGTCCTTGATGAAAACAATCAACAAACAACAAAACAACCCCCCCACCAAAACCAAAACAAACAAAAAGCCCCAAGCAAGCAAAAAACAGCCATATAAAGCAAAAACAAGAGATCACAAACAGATATTTTTACAAGATACCAGTAGATTTGCACTGCTTCACACTCACAACATAACTACTGCAGGGAGAAGCCTATTCTACTCTTGAAAAAGCTGAATTCTCTGCTTCATGTCCTTGATTTCTGGGGACAGATAATGAGGGGGAGACTGCATGATATTCCCCTGTTTATTCTGAGTCCAGATAATTGGATCAGAAAATTATACACAAACAGACACTGCTAATAAATATACTCTTTGACTATAGGATGATAACAACTACTTGTAATTTTCTTTGCAGTGGAAGCGGATGAAGGGAGAGATAAATCACTGTGTTATCTAGCTGAGTACTCTGTGTTAAAACATGTAATGCTTAACCAGTAGTAATTTATTGCATTAGGACTCACTTTTGCCTTTCACTTTGCTATTTCCCTGTATAGAGACATATTATCTCTTAAATTAAGTGTAGGGTTGAGAACCTGAGGAGGTGTAAATACTCTACACCTACTTGATACTCTACTTCTTGAAACCAAAGACAGTAAGATCCAACTTGTGAAGATGAAGACTTTTCTCCCAGATAAGCATTGCCACTTGTTCTGCTACTTGCTTTCTTAACCTTACTTTCAAGATTCTTATTTCAGTTATCATCCATCTCTAATGAGCTGCTGTTAATAATTGTAATATTCTTGTAAGTACTTCTGAAATTTTAAAAAATATCCTTGAATACTTAAGTTATCACAGGATAGTTTTATTGAACTTCAAATCCCAGTGATCCAGTAATTTTCATTTTCATTTATTTAGATTTTTCTAATTTTGTATGTCATTTGTTCTAGTTTGTATGCAAGAAAATTATACCCCTAACTTCTTCTAAAATGAAAAATTTTATTTCATTTCATCACCAATTATTTAATTTTAAATATGTTAGATAGGAAATTTTTTCTTCTCCTCTTGCTTCAGTTTGATGCTCAATTCAGTTGTTTGAGCTCAGGTTGGTCTCTTTCTGTTACTAGTTTATGTCACCTGTGATTATGTGGGTTTTTATGGCCTAAAATACTGGTGACCCTTAAGGATAACAGCTAATTCCATTCTCATGTTGGATATATTTTATCCAGAGATATTGTATTCATCTTGGAATTTGTGTTACAGATTTGAATAAAGTCTTAACATTTTAGGTTATCTGCTCACAATTTTACATTTCAAGTTATTGATACAAAGCCTGTAGTTGGACACATTTCTAGAAAATGCATTAGTGTATACAATATATATGGGCACAGTACCGTCACGAGGGAGACGCAGTGACCACCACAGAGTCAGGGAGGGAAAAGAGGAAGTTTTATTTTTCTTTCAGCTTATATAGGTTTTTAGAGAAGAGACCACATTGGAAGACTGAGGTTCAACCTCTTCAATTATACTGGTCTTAGAAAGTGTCCATCAATTGTCCTTCCTACAGAAAGGAATGTAAACAAGATAAAGAATTCTGAAAATATTGCTTTGTTTACATGAAAGTATGTGAGAAAATTCTGACTCCAATCTTGAAGGCTGAAAAGCGGGGAGACAAATATAGTTACATAGAAGGTGAAAAAGTTCACCTAAAAAAGCTGTTTGATTTTATTTGAATGGTAAAATAGCTCCTCCACAGCTGTTAATGGTATAAATCTATCTCAAAAATGAGATCAGTTTTCAAGCTGCATATTAAAGCGCTATCAACTTCAGAACTTCCTTCTATATTGATAAGCTATATGATATCCCCTTTCTCTCAGCAAGGATGTGTGACAATCTAAAAACATAACAGAAACAGAAGCTTTGTCTATTGCTTTTAATGCTCCCAAGTTTATGCATACCTAAAATGAAATTGAGATGACTGTTGCAACATATGCCATATCTTGGTCATGAATCATCCCATGTATTACAGAATACTGGTGTGTCTTATGGATTCTGTTGTCCTTTCAGTGTGAGTAGAAGCAAGTTCTACCAGCCAGTCCACATAACTGTGCTGGAACACAACATAAGGTTGTGTCAGTCTTCTCCTTCTGTATTCCAGCTGCCCTCTCCCTTTCTCCTTGGAGGATTGATTCACATATCAGCATAAGGCTATGCAAGCTCATTTTAAGTTATCATCTCCTATGTTTGGAAGCAGCATATATTTTTCCAGTGTTCTTTCACATTTTGTCACTACCTCAATGATAACGTCAGTAATTCTGAGACTATTTTGCAGATGCTTCATTAGGCTTCTTGTTATCCTTGACTTTCAGTTGTCAAGTTTGCCACAGTACAATAATGCTGAAATTATAATTGCATCAGACAGTTTTATCTCGTGCTGAAGGATATATGCTTCATTCTCCAGATGTCCAAAACATGTAGGCGCTTTTTATATTTGTGCATTTTGTTCCTCATCTTCTATTCCACTGCAGTTTGTAGTTGCATTGAAATATATATGAAGTCCAATGGATTTCACTGCTGATCACTGAAAAGAGTTATCTTGGCCTTTTCAGGTTGTAAAGATGCTTCTTCTGCAAGTTCTTCTTTCAGGCCTTGTTCTGGGCTGTCAGCAGCAAAGACCCATCCTCAAAACTCCAACATGAAAGCAATTTTACTTCCTTTGAGTGTATATGAGGACAGCAAACATGGAAATAGTTTTCTCTGTATTGCTGACAGGGTGCCCATCACAGTTATGCTACCCTGAAATTCTCCTATCTTTTCTCATGTTTTATAAGCTGTTGTGGATTTCACTGTGCACAGAGCCAGAAGAGATCACACCAGCATCTTATCTCATCCCTGCTTGGCACTGACTGTTTCAGTTCATTCGACAACCATTTTGTATAAAAAAAAAGGAAAACTTCTCTAAGTCCACAGACTCTTAGTTCAAAAATATAAAATATGGATATAGTTACAGTTTGCTAGATGCATTTTCTTTGGGTTTTGCTTTTTTTTTTTTTTTTTTTTTTTTCTGTAGTAACATAGTATCTGAAGTATCTGAAACCTAGTTTTCAAATACCATGGATGGAACATGGATTTTGCTTCCAGGTGTCTACCTTGAAAGTATTAGGAATATAGAACTTTATGTTAAGCTGAAGTTTCTTCAGGAGGTGCTTCTTTGAGCTGCCTCAGAAATCAGCTAGTGTCTCCTAATATCTTAAATGAGTATAGCTTCATTTCATTCAGATAGGATGTTTCAGAAAATTCTGTATTATAGGAAATATGGTTTTTTCATTTAAATTTTCTTCTGTGGTATAATAGCATTGAACACTATCACTCATAGAGAAAAAGACCTCCAACTTCAGCTAATTCATTATCCTTGCCTTGAGAGGTTGTTTCTACATTAGCAACTTTGAAATCTATTAACAAATGGGAGAATGCCGAACCCAACACAATCAAAGCAGAAAACGCACTAGCAGTGGGAGTTTTTTGCCATAGTTGTCTTTGCCATCTGAATACACAGACATTGATGGTATTTGGGGATTACACTAGAACGGTGCTTTTGAAAGCTAGGATTAATTATCTGATAGCAGAGTTAATTTATGATGATTATTAACAGAATAGTGTTAATTTATGATGATTATTAACAGAATTCACAAATAAAACTCCAACATTTAGCCAACACAGCACTAATAGTTTACACTAAATCAATACACATGCAACAGACTTTTTTTTCTCTAGTGCAGATTCATGATTCTCAATTATGTATACAGGAAGGTATTAACACACATTCCTTGCAGGACATCACAGAAAAGGTATATTGTGAAGGAAGCATTTTAAAAGATGAAATAGCAAGCATAAACAACAATAAGGCAGTTGCCTTCAGATTCCCTTGACATTTATATTTGGAAAGTGCATTTCTGCTCAGTGTTATGTTCCAATTTCAGTTGTGAAAATATGTTTTTCTTCCCCAATGTAATTTAGTATTCTTTGGTGTACTCTATTCTATTCCTAAGTTAGCTGCATTTAAATAGGGAATTAGGAGACTCTCTTAAGTTAGTAGATTCTGCTTTTTTTCACCGAGATGATTATCTGAAATAGTCTCTGTGTGAAACAAAAAAACACATACGGGAGAGTAAAACTGACTTTTTATCTAAAAACCTTTCCCTACTTCACCCTCTTTTCCTACTTCGTAAAAAAAGTCCCCAGAACTTCTCTCACATGCTCATAGCACTTTTTATCACCAGTGGATACCCCAGCCTTATTCAGGTTGCTTATATTGTTTTTTTCATGTCAGGATTGTGCAGTGCTGCAGATAGGAAAATGCCAGTGATAATGATGTAAGCGTTAACGATCAGTTAGATTGAAAATTGGGTAGAATAGGCAGAATTACCTGTTTGAAAAGCTTTATCTGTGCTGTGTGGAGATACTAGCATAACCTATATTCAAAATATAGGTCCCTGTAAGAACTTCAGGAGATCCAAAGAAGACTGAGTGGCTGAGGTTTAAAATTGTAGGTGAAGTTCACAGGTTTAATACTAAATGCTTTACAGAGATGGAATAATAGAAAACAAAGAGAAAGTTGATTGTTTTCAATACAGAATGAAATCTAGGAACTGTAACATATCGTGCTAGGAAAATGTTTGGTGATCAGTAGCGGTCAGTAAGCAAATCACATGTGGAAAATATTAGGAAAAACGAAAAATGCAGATAGTATCATCAGAACACCATAAATTCTTAGTGTGCCCACAGTTTGGATATGATGTGCAGTATTGGTCACCAAATTTCACAGAGATACAGAAAAGATTGACAAACATCAATAAGGATGTAAAGAGCAATTGCTTAGACTAAAACTCTTCAGCTTGGGAACGAGACAGCTGAAGTAAAATATGCTGCTGGGAGTTTATAATATCCAGGATGGAAATGAGTAAAATGGTGTTAATGGTGTCTTTATATTTAAAGCCCCAAACAAACACAAGAGAAAGTAAATAATATAAAATCTCCACTGCATTTTGTTATTTTCTTTATCAAACAATATAGTTGCTAACACTCCCCTTTTTTATATACTCAAACAGTATCTATTACTTCCAAAACTGTTTCATTTTTTCCTCTTTTAAACTTTAAATCTTGTCATGATGCTCCTTTTTTTTTTTTTGCTAAATTCCATTATTTTCATAAAGAATATTTTATTCTTACATGAAAAACAGACTTGCTTATTATTTCGATGACTTTTATACTTTAAATAAAGGCAAGAACAAACAGGATTTTTTATGCAGACATTCCTGCTTCTCAAAAGGTCATTGCCTCATTTACATAAAACCTGCAGATATTTCAGAATTTGCAGAAACAAGTTCACAAGAGTTACAAAAATATATATATTTGCAACAGACAACACTGAAGAGAGAAGATCCAAACAAACTAGTTTCTTTTTCCCTAAACAAACTGACTATATTTTCTTACCCTTTTACTGCTCTCTGACAAATGTTTACTGTTGAAAAAAGGAAAAAAATGTTAATGTGTCATGTTATTCTGTGCCTAGTGCTGTTCTCTGAATACGTTCTTAGACTTCTAGCACAGAAACTTTCAGTACCTTTGTATTAGTAAGGTCAGTCACTTGCAAAAACCTGTGTTAAAAAAAAAAGAGAGACGAAGAAAGGAAAGAAAAAGGTTCTTGACTATGTATAGTTCATATACACTGTAGGTTTAAAACAGAAAACTGGCTTCTATTCACAAATACTGATCTTTAGCTGCAGTTATAGATATTTTTTTGGCTAGCATTTGACAGAAGCTACTTCAGATGGCTCTTTCAATTCTGTTTTTTCATCTGTCTCTGTATAGCTTGTATTTGAAGATAAGGCACCTGAGTGGCTTAGGGATCAGGGTAAGCTCATCTGAAAGGTCACAGTACAATAAATGCATCTTGACCTACTCCTACACAGACCTAAATCTACTGCTGCAGAAATGGAGCTGCTGGGACAAAGAGTCACTGCTCTGTCAGGCTGCACCAAGGGTGGCTCCATGACGGTTCTCTATGATAACAGGAGCATCCCTGGGAGTCAGAAGATTAACTCTCTGTTGTTATAGCACAAGCCTTGAGCCATCTGATACAAAATAATATAGATTAGTTGTTCAGAAAGGTGTCTTAGGACTGGAAAGTTCTAAGAGTTAAAGCACATATGGAACAGGTTTTCCTATTTGTTTTGAAAGTCTTGAGGTTCCCATATTAGGTAGTGAAGAGCAACAGTGTTTCGTGAAGACTAAAGATGATCATGTATTTCAGAGCAAAATGCTTCATTGTAGCAATTTCCTGAGGCAATATTAAAACATGCATGTACAACAAAAATCTGGCTGGCTTCATCAAATGCCTTTCAAAATTTCTTATTTTGAGAACACAAATATCTATTTAATTTAGAAAATCAACTGCTGCAGTGATTAGCTCTTAAAACAACTAGCTGTTCTTGCAGCTTAAAAAATGAGTTGCAAGTTCCTTTTTTATTGTTATTTTTTATTGTAAAACTTACAGTAATTACTAGCAATTGTCAGTTGTACAGAAGCGTTTGGAAGCTTAGCTACATAAATGTTAACCTGATTGCTATCCAGCAGTCCTACATGAGTGAGCTCTTGCATTCTGATGCTCCACTTCCATGTACTCACTCAAATGTTAATGTAACTTTTTGCTTTGTTGAGGCTAAAGACACTGGAAAGAACTCAATAGGGAAATAAAGAAGAATTTTTATTGTAAGACATCCAGACTCTTCACACTTAGAGACCTTCCCATCTTTTTTGGAATGAACTGATTCAGTGCCAAGTGAAAAGATCTTAATGTATCATTTATGACCTATAGTTTCCCTCACCAACAGGGCTTACTTTAATTTATAGTTAGGAAGAGTATTGAACTTGCTGCTTCTATACTCTAACATAATAAATACTGATAAAAACAAACTGGAAAACCCCAAATAATACTTGTGCTCCTCGCTGTATAGTCAAAAGTTGAAAGTTTCTAGAAAAAAATCTTTTTATCTGCTGTGTGAGGTATAAAAAATGCAGAGATATCTCTCCTGAAAGAATTTAGGAAAATAAGGAAATATTAAAAGTCATGATTTTCTAGTGCATAGTGAAATAGTAAATGGGACCCTTTCACAAGAAAAGAGTTGTGGAGAATATGATTCACTTAATTTTCTGTTGTGTTCTGTTTCTTACTCTGGTAGAATTTGAGACTTTCTGGT
Organism: Cettia cetti; assembly: GCA_013401135.1. NCBI lineage: Eukaryota > Metazoa > Chordata > Aves > Passeriformes > Sylviidae > Cettia > Cettia cetti. The sequence continues at coordinate 66,417 of VZUI01047434.1, forward strand.
AAAAATAAATTAAAATACATGCAATTTATGAAAAATGTAAGAGTCCACAGCAATGCAAGCCTTACTTTTCTGTGACAAATTGAGGCTTTTGGTCATATTTCATAATTCTTGACAGTGCTATTATTCATTGACTGCATAACAAACATTAGTGATAGAAAGGTGGTTTGGCAAAAATCAAGGGGTTACTGTAATATGTGGTTATAAGTTATCCAGAAAGAGCATTTAGGGCATGAAAATTGGGGGAATTTTTATTCATATAAAAGATTCAGAATCTGAGATCATCCTACCAAGAGATTACAGAGCAGAACATCCATGGCCTAAAAAATAAAGTCTTACAAATGAAAAAATACAAATATGCTATCCAATTTCTGCAGTGAGACAGGATGCTGACTGCATGATAGGAAGGAAACCAGACTAGATTTCCGTGGCTGGCACTACATTAAAAACAAGCAATTGGCACATCAGCAGTTCAGTTGATAATAAAATCACAGATTTGGTTGGAAGGCAATCTGATCCACCCCTCTTCACAGTGAAATTATTACTTAAACTAGATCAGCTCAGCTGAATCCTGAATATCTATATCCTGTTACCTCTCAACAGTGCTGTTCATTTTTTGACTTGATACTGCAGAAAAAGAGCATTAGCTGCCTCTCATCTGTATGTGACAGAACACAGAACAGCCAAAAGTTTCAGACTGAATGTTTGTTTAAAGGCCATTGCTTCTGAAAATCTCTGTTTTATTCAAATCTTGAGAAACTGTTCTTGGCCTTGGCTGAGATTGACTAAGTTACTTGAAAATTTGAAATCCCAAACATCAGACACATAGAACAGTAATATTTCTGGTGTTCATAAGGAATATTTATAATCTTGCTGCTGAATTGGAACAATTGCAGTATGGTTTGAATATTCTGTCGTAATGGACTTATCTGGAGAGTTTAATTACTAAATTTCTAGATCAGAAACTTCCATATGTCTGGTCTAAAATACTAAGTCAGCAAAATAGGACTAAGGTGAGCATCAATAAAATTGGCTAATTTTGACCTACAGAATTTTTGACACCAAAGTCAGGGACATATTGAAAAATACAAAACTAGTCTATTTACTACAGTGGAGGGTTATTAGAAAAGTCGTATTAAATATTTCCAAAAATTAGTAAACGTGAAAAATAAAGGGAAGAGCTAGTGGGATGAACAACATTATTCTCTCACTTCCTGAAATAACTCAGATGAATATTTCATGCTTTTTAAAAATAAGTTTTATTTGTTAAACAATAATTCATTTTTAAATTTAAATAAATTGGAATTAAGATTTAAAATTTTATCTTTAATCTCAGAAATAGAAAAAACTGCAAGCAGTTTAAAACTGAAGTATTCAAATCTGTCACTAAGCAGCATTCTTGCTAAGTGAAAATCTGTGTGTCTGTGTTTGTCACAAGATTTTTGCCTTTGTAACAGATGTATAGTGGAAAATATGAGATTACTGGAGCCAATTCAATAGTTATTTTCTGCCCAGCATAAATTGCTTGGATTCTTAACTTTACTGTCTATTATTAGGAGTAGAAAACATCACCTAAACTACATAAGAGACATGGCAGTGTCATATTCTAGAGAAAGCACAGCCAGGCACATTGCAACAGTCAAAGCTTTCACTCATTTCAGTGATTCCCCTTGCACACGTGTCCAGCTCGGATTGGGAGTAGCCTGCCTCTCTGCCAGGGCAATGTCAGAAGCCTTCAGTAATAACTTGGAAAAAATCTCACTGGTGGCTATAAAACATTGCTGTAATTTCAGGATTTATTACTTTGGAGAAGAATGATGGACAGTTTTTTTTACACAGTGTATTCTCACAGCATTGGCATCTTGTCTAAAAATATTGTAACTCTGAGCCTTCAGGAACCTCGAGGTTTTAAGTACAATTCTACGTGAAAGAAGAGAGTCAAAGCAATGTTCTAATCGTGCAGTGTTATGACAAAACAATGCCTAATGCTTACAGAATTGGTAAGCTTTCCTACATGCTCCTCTGGCTGTTATTTCTGATTGGTAGTATTGCAGTTTCTTCCAGGCAAGCCCCATATACTGGGATGTTCTCAAGAAAATAAAGGGAATTTAATTAAGGCCTGTGCGGGGGGTCTCAAGACTCATGTGGTCTAAGTCCTTTATCCATCCTCTTCATTATGCCTCCAGGATGCAGCTCAGTTCCTGGACTTTGGTGTTTGTAGGGCAGCTTTTTGTCTTAGCTTCTCCCATTTCCATGGAAGTCATCTACAGCATTTTTGGCAGTTTTCATCTGTTCTAAACCTTCCACTCTGTTTTCATGCCGTAAACACAATACAACTTTCTTTCAAAATTCAGACTTTCTGCTGCTAAAGCTTTTGCTCCGTTTCTCTCTGTATATTGTCAGCCAACGTCCTTTGTACTTGTATATTCCTTATATCAATATGAACAATCTTGTCCTAAATCTAACTTGTTCATGGAATCTTAAGATTAAATAGCATTGTTTTCTGTAAGAATCTTGTGCATAATAGGAAAAAGGAAAGATATAGCAAATTTACAGCTGTAGCTTGGGTTAAAATTTTGATGCTAATCACTCTATGTGAAATAAGAAAGCAGTGTGATGTATAACTACATACAAAATAAGCAGCCATTTTATGTAGAATAATAGATAAGGGAATAAGCAGCAAATTTTACCCCTAACAATACAGACTTCGATTTGCACATGCAAAGTAAGACTTAATTATATGCTTGGGTACTGATAGCATCTGGGAGGGGATGAGCACTGTGCATTCATGAACAAAGTAGTAAGAGACTTTGGGTTCCTAGGGCAAGATAAGCAGGAATGTAAGCCTGTGTCACCACATGGAATCCAAAACTCAAACAGTATTTTGTATTCTGTATGTCAAACAGAATACAAAATATTTATCCATACTCCTCAAATGAAGCAAAAGCAAAAGTTTCTCATTGTTTTAGCAGAAGACAAACAGTACTGCTGAACTTATTATTCCCATGTTTCCCGTTATTGGTCCAGATAAATGCGTTGTTTTGTTTTCACCTTATTTGTAAGCTCTGAAATTTCGATAACAAGTAGGGAAATGACCACATAAAGGAGGCAACTTCTCTATACAACATACTAATGAATTCCTAAATTGAAGAAACTTAGAAGTTTCTGGACTGATTGTAAAGATCATAAAAATTACATTAGAAATAATGTAAGTAATTATGGAACTAGACAATATGTCCTCCATGGAAAGATTTAAAGAGGAAATATTTTCCAAAGATAGATGATGGAGGAAAGGGTGGGAGGGAAGTGGCTTAAATGAAAGATACCTGTTTTAAGCAGAAATTACACAGGCATAATTAATCTTGCCTTGAGGAAAGAGAATGCATCTTTTTTCAGTTTGTTCTTTAAAGTTATTTTCATGATAGATATCTACAACGCCATTGATTCCTCTTTCAAATTTCTCTTTTACAGTGTATCTATTTTGAGCAGAAAGTACTTTTGAATGTCGAATTGCTTTCCTCTGACTGTGAATCTCCTCATTTTCAAGTCAAGGATTAATCTTTAATTACAGGTACGACATTACATAAAACAGTATCTCTCTATCTACTGTGGGTCATTTCAGTCTGTAAAAATACACACTTCAGTTTCTCAGTGCCCAAATGTGCAGATTTGCTGTGACTTAACCCCAGGCAACAGTTAAGTGCCACACATTTGCTTCCTTACTCTTGCTCCCAACCTCATTTTACCTGAGAAGGTAAAATGTGTGGATTGAGATAAGAACAGTTTAATAGTTGAAATAAAGATAATGAGGTTACTAACACAGATAGTAAAGGTAATGCTAATAATGATTATCATGATGTTGATGATGATAGTAAAAAGAAGAGGAATGATGGAAAGGAGAGACAAAGAGACAGACATTAAACCCAGGGGAAACAGCTACCTCCAAGTTTATATAATGAGCATGACATTCCATGGTGTAGAATATCCCCCTGGCTAATTTGTGTCAGCCTTCCTGCCCATGTTCCTGCCCAGTTTCTTGTGCACCTCCTCACAGGCAGAACATGGGAAACCAAAACATCCTTGATTTAGGGTAAGCTCAACTTAGCAGCACCTAAAACATCAGTGTGTTATCAACATTATTGTCATACTAAATTCAAAACATGGCAATGTACCAGGAAGCAGGAAGAAAATTAACTCTATACCAGCTGAAAGCAGGACAGGCTTCAACTTCACTAACTTGGTATAAGAAACCCAGGCAGAACAACTTCATGTTCCACTCCCAATAAACAATAAAAGCCCAGGTATTTTCTGAGACTGAAAATTCATTCATGTCCCCAGTGAAGCCGTGTTAGTATAGACAGTGTAAATTGTGCCAAGTATCTTCCTGTGTCTCCTTTGCACACAGGTGTTTCCTGTGTCTTTTCTTCAGTACTTTCCCAAGGTTACAGCTATTTCAGTCATCTCTCTTTTGTCATACTTTATATGTGTCTTCATTTATCACTAAAGTATCTTGTTGCTCACCCTCTCTCCTCATCTAACTGAAATATTTGTACCACCTTTGGATTGTGACTAGTCAAGAAAAAAACCTGATGCAGTTGAAATTCTGTTATTTGTCTAGATTGTTCAGAAAGTGTCAGAGATCATCTAGGGTTGAGCATTTCTTCCTAATATTCATCTGATATTTTTGCTCAGACAACTATGCAGTGACACACAAGAGGAGGGGAAATATTAAGTGTATAGGTCAAAGCATCCTGGGAAGAACACAGAAACTTCCCAGATATTCACAGTACCTCAAACCCAGCCAGGAAAATGTGACCATATTGCTTCTGGACACTTTAATCTCATAAATTCTAAGATGAATACTGATTTTCAGGAGTCTTTTCAAGTAGAAAATGGTTCATAGGCATGAGAGAGTACTGCAAAGGTTTGCAGTAGAAGCAAAGGCTTTGCAGTGGTATCTGTAATCCTCTTGCAATTACTAGGCTACAATATACAGTAATCTCTGTTTTTATTAAGCTGTACAACTACAGCATCATGTGTGTTTCTCAGATATTACAAAACATGGTATTCTTGCTGCTGTCAGAAGAACACATGACCCTGAATGCTTGTTAGTAGCATTCATATGTGCTGGGAGAGCATTTTTCAGTCCACTTTTTTTTCCCCAATGAAATTCTGTTCAACACTCCATGATTTCTACACAGTGTGAATTGGAGCATGGTAAATGTTGCCCAGAGAGACTGTGGATGGAAGTGCTCAGGCTCGATGGGGCCCTGAGCAACCATGATCTAATGAGTGGCATCCCTGCCCAGGACAGAGGAGGTTAGAAACAGATGATTTTTAAGGTCCCTTCTAACCCAACCCATTCTATGATCGTATGAAATGGAGTTGATTGGAGATTCACTTGAAAAGCACATTTCATCTCCAAACTAAAATGCTAACATGCACTCACATTTCAAGTTTCATCTCCTATTCTGAACGTTAATTAAACCTGCATTTCCTATATATAGCTCTGCAATGTTTTATATTGGGGAAAAAAAGTTTAAAATTTTAATATATTTTGAATAATCCTATTGTATGTGTTTGTTGCAAAGGATATTTGGAGCGTGAACAACTTATAACATTTTTTTTTCATAGAAAGAAATTCCTTGGTCTGCTATATAACTCACTTAACTCATCTTTTTAAAGAATGGATTAAAAATGCTCTTGCTGCCATGCTCCACACAGTGATGCTCTGAAGCATGGGATTGCAATGCATTTGTCAAGGGACCCAGCCTTGATAATAAGTAGGAATGGAAAAATTTTCTTTTTACCTTTCTCTTTTGAGCCCATCATTGCTGTACAAAATTCAGTATTTCAGTGTTTGTCCAGTGTGGATGTTCAAGTTTGCCATTTCAGTGGGAGATTAGCTTGTGACATGGTATTAGCTGCTTGAGGTTTTGGTGTCACTTAAGAACAGGGAAACCACAAATGCACAAAAACTGATAAAAATTACTAGTTATCTTAAAATGTATTTTTTTAATTGCTATTATGTTTCAGTCTTATATTAACTTATTTAATTTCACCCACTTTACAACCTTAATATTAAAACAATGCAAGCAAAACAGACAAAATATGTTTATCACCATAAAATCAAAGGTCAGAACAAGCATTACATAAAAGATAGTAATAGATAAGCTCTGTTAAGGTCTGTGTTTCTTCACAAATAGAGATGTCAGAAATATTAGTTAGAACTCCTGTAAATCTTAAACAGTATTTGCTATCTAGGTTCATAAGTCAATGAAGAAAAATAAGAATCTTTAGATGGGAATTTTTGATTCCCAAAATCTACACTGTAAAATATTAGAAGATATTACTCTGTGTGCTATGCCATCTATTGGGAAAAAAAATTAAAATTATTCTGTACATTTATCTGGATTATAAGAAAATTTACACAATAAAGCTTTCGTTATGACAGATTCAGTAAAGTGTTGTCCCTGAAGAAGGAATCAAGAAAACCCTAAGTCCCGTCAATTAAAATCTGATCTAAAATGGTGATTTTTCTGGGCTTTCAAGGGTTTATCTACTGTCAGAGCATCTCAATCTAAGTGAAATGGTTTAAAAAGACAAGATTGACAAGTAACTTTTATATGAAGTTTTTAAAAATACATCCTAAATGAGAGCCTTGGATGGTTCACTTCATCTTTAACAAGTTCATAAAAGCTTTAACGTGCTGAGCATAGACAAGGCTAAACTTGTTGAGAGGGAGACCAGGTCATCTTATTTCCCTAAGAACATTTTCCTTGAAACAGACATCTCTGCATGATATTTTTTCAAATATTTTCGAGACAACTTAATGAACTCAGTATATTCAAAATGCTTCCTCTGGGTTTCTACCACTCACACTGGAAAAACTAAGATCTCTATAGCTAAACTTTTTCGTTATATATTTTCAGTGTTTTTAAAAGCAATTAGTAAATGAGAACTTACAGTCAATGATGCTTCAGGTAGAATGATATCTATTTTTTTTTTTTTCAGCATGTTCTTTCCAATCAGTTTTAGCTGTTCCAAATTTTTTTGAAACTGCTTTCTCTAGTCCAGATGTTTTTGGCTTCAGTATGGGTAATGACCCTTCTCCTCTTTTAACCATGGATATGAAAATTTCAATGATTATTTTATTATCTTTGTAAGAGTTTTTAAAAATCCCTAATTAAATTCATGCTCCTATTGCTCTAAATCTACCATATAGAAAGAAAAAAAAAAATCCTTTAAGAATCCAATTCCTAAAAGAAAGATTTATACCACACTTAGATAATGAATAAATAAAATGTGAAAAGCTTTTCCCTTACCCCATGATTTGAAAGGTGGAACATATTAATATATGTGTGAAAAGTAGTGTGGTATGATTCCAGCAGATTGTGGCCTGTGTATATATAGTGCACTGTGGTTTTTTGTTTCCGACAAGAACCTGTCCTGCAGTCAGTAACAAAATTTTCTCCTCCATGAACCAATGAGGGACAGGAAGAAACTTGACTAAGGGAGGGAAAATTCAGTTTTTGACTAAGATTTCTTTAGAGCTGTGCTTACTGTGTTTGTCATTCATATGAATCTAAATCTCCAGTGTATCTTTTAATCTTAATTAACTCCCAGCTGCTACTAATTGTGCTTCCACCCTAAGATCCCTATGAGCTGTTGGGGTTATATAGATGAGAAAGAAGATATGATGTCTAGAAAACAGAGATGCAAAATACTAGTCAGTAGAGTATTAATTCTATTAAATGCTTTTGCTTTTTTTTTTTTAAAGTTACCTTTTCACTAGGTTTTTAAATGTAGTTTCAGTATTCATCCCATTGCATTGCCCCCAAAACCCTGAGGTAGAGAACTGCAAGATAATTGCCAACAAATCGGTCCAGAAATGGTACAAAATGAGAAGTTAGTTTTGTCATTTCAGTAAAAGTATAGCATGATGATATTTTAGGATTAGATGGACTAAGAGAAGAAAACAAATTACATTTTCAGGACTTTTTGTGAAATATTTAATTGTGTCTGTGTGTAAGAAGTAGCTTCTGTTCAGCTTTCATTCACTATGTTGTCACAAAGAGAGTCAGTGAACAAGCCTTTTCTGTTTCTAGAATAAGGACACCTTCAAATGTAAAAACGTCTTCTAGGGATGAAAAGTTACTGGCTATTTCCTTGTCTGATCTAGGGCTGTTTGTATGATAATTAATATGAAATATTTATTGAACATAAAACCCAAAAATCTTACATTGAGTGTAAAAAGTTTCCCTCACCAAATTAGACTTTTTTTGCAGATTTCTCTGTTTATCTTTTTTTGTGGCTGCATCTAGTTTGTAAATCATACATTATACTCCTGAAAGTCCATAATAAATTAGATAGACCTCAAAATTTGCCAGTGTGATGATACTCCTAGTGACTCCCTTCAAAGCCTCTGTGTCATGGCCAAGAGATTATTTTCCCATTCTCATCTGCCCTTCCATTTGCTGTAGGTTATTCCAGAATTGCTGGGCTTCTTGAGACTCTTCTTTATACTGAGCTAAGAAGAAATTTCTCCACTCTTACTGCCTTGTTTCTTTATTTTAGCATTTATAGGTTGTGTTCAGGCTGAATTTTTAGGGTTAAACCATTTATTGGATGTGTGACAATAAAATATTTTAATGCAAGAAACTTGTTTAGAGAAACATATGAAAATTAGTAGAAGAATACACCCTTACTCTCCAAAGGAATTTAGCACTTTAGAATATTTATGTTTTTAGGAGCCTTTCTGAACTTCTTGTACTTATGTAAGAGATTACTGAGCTACTTTTGTGGTTCTCTTGTAAGTATCAGCTATGATACTGTCTCTGGTTACTACATCTAGAGCTGTGTTTCTCAGGCTATGGTCCATGAGACACTGACTGCTGATCTGAAAAAAAAAAAAAAAAGAAATATTTTATTTCCATGTGTGCAAGACAGAAAAAAGCAAATTAGGAGAAAATGAAGAATACTGGTAATAAAAGGAATCTAAAGTTCAGCTAGACTCTTCTGTTTTAAATGAAAGCCAATGAAGGAGCACTGCATAGTTGAAAAGGTAAAGTAAATACTTCATTTAAAATGCTGAGAATCCCTGGAGCAGACCATTCATTACAATGTCTCTTCACTCTGATTACTTTTCTAATCAGTATGCATCTCAGATGTAGATTTAGTATTGATCAGATGAAATGGGCAGTAAAAGATTAAAAAACTAAATAATGTAAACCCAAGAACAACATTAAAAAACAGAAAAATGAAACAACCAGCTCACAAACAGCTGCTGCATTCTGCCTCAGATCAGTTTCTCAGCTGCTATACAGAAAATCCAATTCAAAGTTGTTTAAATATGTATTTTGTACCTGATTTGTTCTAGATATGGGTTTTTCTGCTTAGAGAATTTGCACTCTATACATCACATTTAAAAAAGTTTAACACCCCTCTCCTTTGTTCATTCCACTTGAATTGGAAAAAACAAAAATTCAGCATTTTTGATTTACATATTGGAGCAACATATGATTTCTTAAAGACAAGGAATATTACAGAGGAACAGTCCTTTTACATATTAAACAGCTTTACATAGTAACTGTGTCAAATCAGGGAAGATTGGTGTGAAAGGTCTGTTTTTAAAATATCTTTAAACTCATCCAAATAGATCCCTCTTCATTCTATCTTTCACACCCTGAACCATTAAATAGAGCAGGGACTAAGAAAGGTTTAGAAAGAGTAGCTTAACAAAGAATGAGTTGAAGTAAAACTGGAATCTAAGCAAAGAGGGTCTTTAGAAGAGTAAACTTCTGAATACCCTTCTCTTTCCAACACCATATTCTCAGTCTTTAAAATGGAAGTAGGCTTTAAAAATGTAGAATAAAAACATACCTAAAAATCAGATTGCCATCTACCCATGACTTAATATGAATTTTCCTTCAGTTGATCTCTATCCATTTTTAAAAGTACCTAGGAAGTAATTTTAAAGAAGATGAAGTCACAGGGTGCTTCTCACGTAACTTTAATTTTAAGATTAAAAAAATAGTAGCCCCCAGGTTCTTCTCAGTCAGATGCTTATATCCTTCAGTAATACTTTCTTGGTCTAATATTAAAAAACAACAAATCACTCTGAAAATGATTTTTATGTCCTGAAAACTCATTTTCTGTTTGATAATTCTTGTTTTCCATTTGTTGTAAATATAAATATAAACAAGTAAATCTGTTATAAAGATTTAACTAAACAGGAAATACATCAGGTTTTCACCCAGTTTATCAATTAAAATTAGTGCTGTTTTCCAAGAGTTTTCCTATTCTTCTTTTTTTTTTTTTTTTTGCTATTTCATATAAAGTTCAGATAGAATGTATGCCTGAAAACTTTTCATCCTCAAAGTGACATATGCAGGCGCTATTTAAATATTATTATTATATGTCACTAATAAAGACACTTTTCATTTCTCATCAAACATACAAACCATTAGAAGAAATCTTTCTAGAAAATATGAGGTGGAAATAGATATTGTAAAATCACAGTTTTACAACTGAGGTAAGCTAAGGACAAGTAGTGCCTCTGTAGTTGAAAGAGTCCTTTTTCAGTAGTATATAAATCTCAGTAGGAATAATGGAAAAGAGTCCAAGATAGAAACAGTTTTTCCCAAAATAGTGTTCAAACATAATTTTATTGCACCAAGTGAGATCCCATAGAGATGTTTTTTAGAAGACTAGATGTTCTGCAACAGCTCTGAGAACAATAGAAAAAAAACCCCAAATTTCATCTTTAACGAGCAGGATTTTTTAACAAAAAGGTACTTTTCTCCAAGGAAGTTACTGTGCCTAATACTAGTGAGTAGATCAAACTGAAACTCTTTTGAGGTAAAGGAATTATTTAGAAATTGGTATTAGCTACATCAGAAATACATTAACATCAATAAAATATAGAAGATATTAGGAGTTAAAAGATGGAGAGGGAGAGCACAGCGAGAGGGCTGATACAAAAATAGCTTTATTAACACCTTAAAGTAAAAAAGAACTTCAAAAGTTCTGTGTCTTATGTTGCAGAGGAATAAAGCTGAACCCATCCCAAGCAAATATTAATCCTGGATTGCTAAAACAGCATATCACCAACTGCACACACAGCATGCCTGAAGCAGCAGAGCAACAAAAAGGGGGTTGTCTTCAGCTGTCAATGAACAGGACAGCACAAGCTATCTCACCCCTCCTCGCTTCACTGTGACCCCTATACAGAGGACATAGCATTGAACACTGCTAGTCCTGTTATTCTCTCCATCACTACATTATATTTGTTATAAAAATATTGTATGGGTTATCCAATCCACCTTTGTCTATACTGGGTACACAATTTTTATCAGAGTATCCAGCTATTGCTGCTCTTCTTATCATAATCTCTACCATGATCTGCTGGGCTTTTTTATTTTTTTAGTATTTTCCCTAGATTATTTTTTTGATCTAATCTTTTATTGAAATCATAAATTGAAAGTTCTTGATAATTCATTTTATACCTGTTCAGTATATTACTTCCACCAATTAACCTCTCTCAGAAAACATTTGAAAAAGCACTCATATGGAATTTTACATCCTCAAAACATAGTCATAGTTAGGTTGGTTTGGAGGGTATCTTAAGCCTTACCTAATTCCAACCCCTCTGCCATGGGCAGGATGCCAACCACTGGAGCGCTTGCTCAGAGTTCAGTACCACATCCTGGCCTTGAGCACTGCCAGGCATGGGGCATCCACAGCTCCTCTGGGAAATCTCTGCCAGTGCCTCACCACCCTCACTGTAAGGAATTTCTTTCTAGTACCTGATAAAAACCTGCCCTCTTTCAGTTTAAAGCCATTCCCCCTTTTACTATCACTATATGCCCTTGTAAAAAAACCTCTCTCCAGCTTTCTTATAGGCCCTTCAGGTACTGGAAGACTGTTGAATTCTTTCCTTCACAAAGGCATACGGCAAAAATCTTTGCAATAATGCAAGCAGTACAATTGATTACAGTATTATCAATTGAATGCAGTAATATTGAAGGAAACTTTAAGGTTTCAATATCGAATAATATTAGGTAAACAGTTGTCTCTGTTCTTTCTCCGTATAAAAGTAGAATGTAGAATATTAGTGTGTAATCTAACTTATATGGTGATTTAAAGTGAAAATTTGAGAAGTAAAACTGTAATTTTCATTACTGAAACTGACAGAAAATATATTTCACTGCAGACATATATTTCTCCGTGTGCTGTCTTCTAATGAAACATCTGCAGTGTGCTACATGAATACCAGCATGCATAAAAGTACTCACTCTAATTTAAAGGCAGAACTTTCTTACACATATATATATATGCATAATTGTATATACATCTTCCTGTATATGAACCTTACTGAAATTGTTGCCAAACCTTACTGAAATGGTTGTCAAACTGGAAAAGAAGAGATTTACACAATCACAGAGATTTTTTTTAGTCAAACCTGTAGGTTACCATCTTTGTTTGGTTAGTCAAACCTGCAGAGTACCATGATTGGTTGTCAATGTTTTCCTGTAGGTAATAAACTAGAAAAGAGCTTTCTTAAAATAATTGCTGGGAAAAACATATTGTTTGAAATTAAGAGCTTTCTGGGCACCATGCATGTTATATCTTACCTATCAGGAAGTAAGAGCAGTCCTGATATTTCTATTAGGTGAGTTGCAAGATGTTTCAAATCTGTCCCTTTAAACATCTGAAGAAAAAGACTCTTCATTTGTCAAGAAACTCCTCATCAAATAAGATTACTGTCCATCTTGTAACATATTAGCTTCTAGGGGAGATTTTCCATGCAAAAGTTAATTATGAAAGCAGGGCTGTGCCCTCATACATCTGTTGTTTATAAAAATATTGATATTAGAAAAATAGAAAAATGAACTCTGCTGTACCATTTTTAACAAAACCAATTTAACAGAAAAGGAAATAGAAGTACAGACACAACTTCCCTTTTTAGCTCTGGTTCTTTCTCATGGTCACATTTTTTTAGCTTTAAAGACCAAATGACTGTTTATTAGTTCTACCATCTCCATATTTTACTAAGGACTGGAAGAAACTTGAGACTGAGGGCTTTGCCTCATCACTGCCACATTAGGAAAATGCATCAGTACCCTGAAGACCTATGCAGTATAAAAGGAAAACAAAAATTAAATATCAGCTCTTCTGTGTTGAAAATAATCCTGCTACATATAGGACCATATTAAGAGTGGGCTTTAATCTTTAATTCAGACATTTTTTTAAATGAAATATTTATTTGAAATGTACTGTTCCTTCTCAGTTTAATGAAGCTGTCACTTTAGTTTGCAGAATGTGTTAGAACTCACAGGAAAAGCAAAATACAAAGATATTGGGAAATCTTCCTTAGGTATAAGAGACAGTCAGGAAACATCAACAAGAACAAAATGTATACCCGAAGTGCATTTCATTAGTGATTTTATTCCACCAATTTTGATTCATAAGAGGGATAGATACAACAGGTAATCTGTGGTTTGAAGGAATACATTCATCAGTGTAAAGCTCTGTCTTTTTTTCTCTTACATGATAGTCAAACACAAAACTTGTTGAGTTGGATGCTGTGATAGATGATTTGCTACTACACGGTTACATTGTTTGCCATCTGACTCTAACATTACCCTTCCTGGAGTGGCAGCAGTTCTCAAAAAATTCAAATGTAACTCCAAAAAGTTTCTCACAGCCATCAAGCCTAGTCATGTTTTACTGATTTGTTTAGAGATGGTGATAGCTGGAGCTCTGAATTCTCATCTCATAAGGGGATTTCAATGGCTAAATATCTGATTGACCGTAGCCAAAGCACACAAAGGAGAACACGAAGAACATTTTAATGTTTGTATTATCCTAGCTCATTCTTATGCATTATGTGATTCTAGACCCAGCATGCACCATGCCCATGCCTTATTTTATCATATGTAAATGCAACCCATCTCTTTTCACTATGACTTTGGAAATAGTCTTCTAAAATGGAACAAGTACATTGAGGGTCATTTTGTAATCAATTCAGTAGATTATGTGATGCGGCTCAGTGTACCCATTAAAAGTGAGATTCAAAATAATTATGGTACAAATAGGCATCTTATTTTTTATGCTACATTTTCGTACAGCTTATTTGGATATTTTTTTGTTTGTTTTGTTTTCCGAGAAAATGTTTTAAAAACTGGACTGAACAGTAAACTAATTTTATGCATTGGGACCCTTTTAAAAGTATACCATAGATTCAAACTGTGACAAAGTTACTGCTCAAATACAGCATTTGTAGTGATTAAAGTGAACATTTCATGTTTGATGAAAGTGTTTTTTATTGGTTTAAAATCCTCCATGAAGTTTTGATGGCATACAAGTATGTTACATTTTTTTGTTTATCCTACTGAACAACTTTATAGATTCCCATCAGCCCTCATACTTTTAGGACCTTTACCTACTTATTTAACAAATACTACCATTTCTCTACTATTAAATTACTCATGTCCTCAGTAATTCCACTATTCCTTTTATCAAAGCCCAAATCCAATGGGGAAGGGAAAATACTTTTAGCCATTTTTTTCTGTTCCTATAAAATTGTGGGCCACAAAATGACCACGGGGATGGAGCATTTTTTTCTGTTCATACAGGCCAAAAGAGCCGGAGTTACTCAGCATGGAGAGGAGAAAACTCTGGGGAACCTTACTGCAGCATTTCAGTCCTTAAAGGGTATACTTATAAAACAGAGTAGAGTGACTTTTAACACAGACAGATAGTGGGAGGACAAGGGGAAGGGTTTTTAAACTAAAAGAGGAGAAATTTGGATTAGATATTTAGAAGAAATTCTTTACTCAGGAGGTGATGAGATACTGAAGAAGTTGCTCAGAAAAGCTAATGCCCCATCCCTGGTATAGTGTTCAAGGCCAGGTTGGATGGGGCTGTGGTACCCGATCTAGTGGGTGACATCCCTGCCTGTGGAACTAAATTTTAAAACTAACCTTTAAAACTAACCTTTAAAACTAACCTATAAAGCTAACCTATAAAACTAACCTTTAAGGTCCTTTCCAGCCCACACTGTTCTATGATTCTACATATATGTGTATATGTGTCTATATAAATATGTGTGTATATATATGTATATATGTACATATGTATATATATATATCTCTCACAAATAGTACCTGGTTTGCAGAAAAAGCTTCAAGGAGCTCAGTGATATCAGTGATAAAAAGCAATGCGTAAATTTCTTTACTTTTTTAAAATGTAGATTTTTGCCAATTCCTTCTTAGACTAATATTTTCTCCTTTATATCTGTATCTGTTTTAACCATTACCAACAATCCACGATAGAATTGATTTACAGAGCCTATTTTTCTCTATTTTAATATCCTCTGCTATTTAAAAACTATTACTGACAAATGGTGGTTACTTATATTAAAGGAACAATGAATAAGTGTCTGGTTTTATCCCTTAAGTATAAATATTACTAAATTACCCTGCTCAACAGTTTTATTTTTTAAAGTGCCTTATAACTTCTGCAGCATCTATTTTTGTAGATAGTATGGCCACATTTGAATATACTATTCAGTTAGTTTTGATCTTCTGTTCCTGAGGAATACAAACTTAGCTCATAACCTTTCAACTTTTAAACAAAAATTTGAGACTCTTTTATCAAAATTCATTTTAAAATTAACATTTTTCTCTTGCTTTAATATCCCATTTGCTGGAAGTAAGGATTTTAATATCAACAGTTTTGACTCTTAGATCTTCTGCTTGTTTCACCTTGTTTTTTAAAGATCACTTCCCAAGTCCTTTTCTATAGTTTTTGGGTATGGATTAATAAACAAACAAGCCTTTTATATTTTTAGTTTCTGTGATGATCTGATCATTATTCAGATCATGTTTAAACAGACTGAAAATCTTATTTTTAACAGCTATTGGAGCTGAAGTACATTCCAGATTTGCTTGGAGTCATGTTCCACAGAAGAGCTGGGAGTAGTACACAGGCTTCATCATTTCTAGGTTTTAGCTTAAGCCATCACTGGCCGACTGCAACAGAGGGCAGAAAACGTAACCTATTTCTGCTTTGATGCACTTTTCTGAGGATTTCATTTAAACAGCAGTAATGTCAAGCACAATGACCTATTCCATTTCTTTAAATGTTTCTTATTCCCACCTCCTTGCTGGCTAAATCTGATGATGAGACATTGAAACCAGTACAGAAAATAGCAACATGTGAATCTGTTTCTGAAATGCAGCTGTAACAAGACAGGCAAGTAGAATAAACAAAAACTCTATAACATGTAATCTCTCAACTAGTAATTTTGTGCTCCATCCTCTGATGACCCTATCACCTTGCTATCTTACCTCTGCATTTGAACTGGCAAATAAATGACATCTCATTTCCCATCACGCACCCAAAAATCCTAAAGGAAAATTTTCAAGCAGGATACCATTTCTGTAGTCATTTTGTAAACTGTGGTAAGAATAAATGTTTTAGAGGGATTTAGTTCTTTCTAGGAAGCATTCCTTAAGGGCCCTACCCTTCAATTTTAACTCTGACTCAAAACATGTTCACATAGGATATATGACATTGTCTCAGCATTCCAGTAAATTGAGGAGTGAGTATCAGGAATGTGTTTAATAGAGTTTGACACTTACATGATTTACTGAAGTTTCATCATTTACAAATTGAAACTGTTGGTAATAGAATGATTTTTAAATAAAAAAGTGAATGAGACATTTACTTCATGTGAACTAATGTCATTAATTTCTGAAAAGATGCTGTTCAGTGTGACATGAAGTTACAGTGCTTCATGTTACTTGCAGTTAAGCACAGTCACAGAAAAAGTGGATTTGAACTTTATTTTCTATTATACGACATATAAATCATAGAACAGTTACACAGAACTAATCATTGACCTTTAAGACCAGATGAATGTGTATTAAAATTCACATTATTTCTGGTCTTGTGTATCACTCCATCAGAGTTGTGCAAGGGTCTGCTTAAAACAGAAGGGCAAGCAGTATTCTGACCACATCGTTAGTTCCAGGGTGGTGGTGAAGACACACTTTTGAAGTGCTGAATTTACGGAGTATGTTTCCTCAGGCTGAAAAGGACACTCAGTCCAAAGGTTGCATTACCTGAGCATGTTCTATAGTGGGCTGAGGAGGTTCTGCTATCACCTCCATGTAAATCTGGAAAGCTTCCTGCTAATTCGTTCTGACAACATATATTGGCTATGTTCAAACCATCCATCTTTCAGATGATTCCTTGGGCTTAGGTATTGGGCAGGTCCTGGTTTGTTGGGTGAGATTTAAATTCAGCTAAATTAGATGCAAAATTTTCCAGCTCTATTAACTGAATGCACTTCTGAAAACACAGAGAAGTTTACATTGCCCTGTACATTGCTGCAAAAATTGAAATTACCATAATCTCTCCAGACAATAAAAAGACATGTAATTTATTCAAATCTAATATTTAAGCCTATCAATTTCACTGAAGGTGTTCTTAAACTGCTAAATTAACTCAAATTCTTTTCTGCTTTACACTTTCTCTCTACCACAATGAACACTAAGTATCAGAAAGTGATAATGGCCTTTTAAGTCTGCAAAACCCCTGCAGAAATTAAGCCAATGTCAGAGCACTTTCTAGTAGACAGAGATGTGCGTCATGACTCTAACTGAGATTTTGCTAGAAGTCTCTGTAGAAAACCAAACAGGTTCTCACAAAGGACAGTTTTGCCTACTTAGCCTTTAAATGGCAAGTTGACACACAAAAAGTCTTTCTAGATATCTTTGATATGAAGCATAAGAAAAACATTTAGTTCTCTACCTATTTGTATTTGATCTGTTAAAATCTTCAGCCCAAATGATGAACATATTCCAAATTTCAGTCACCCTTCCCGCGTATTAAAAATAAATGCTCAAAAAGAAAAAGAATGTAACTTGGTAGATGCACGCTGAGAGGATAAAGCCACATGTGAGTGGCTTTATAGACCCAAGAGATACGAGCACCTCCATGAGCAGCTGGTACTTTCTGAGCACCTGAGATTAAAACAGTAGTGTATATGTAAATATTATAAGCAACAAATTTTTCATGTATATATGTGCACTATATATAAAAAGGGGAATGCATAAATAGATTTATACATACATATTTAAAGTGCAAAGCCTGAAGAAAAATCAATTGTTATGTATAAGCCTTACTTGTTTTCTTCATCAGCATTTCAGTATCTGCATTCCTGCCTCATTATTGCTAACATAAAAGAGAGAGAACTAATATGCATTTACATGGTTACTAGGGGAAAAATATGGCCTCTGTATGTAATCTTTTACAGTCACAGAAACAAAATGTTGATGTAATTTATAGCAGCCCAGCATGTTTCTTCAGATGTGTTGCATGTTCCTAAATTAAATTAATTTACAAGAGTAAATACCATATGTACAATTCTTTCTGTGTGTGTGTGTGTTAAGCTGCTTTTAATCTTCCACAGAAGGACTAATGCCCATTAGTTACTCTGTCTTTTTGAAGCCATAAGTTATTTATTTATAAATGATTCCCAAATATCATGTCTTCCCAGTAAAAAATAGTAGCTTGGAAAGACATAGAAATTATGCAGACTCAACTGTTTCTTTCTGGCTTCCATTTAGTGTTAATATGTCTGAGAACTGCTTTATGAAAATGGTTTGAACCAGTAGAAGAAGAATTTCAAATCTTATACCACTTCTTTCTGTCTTTCTAGAATATTTAGACAACTCAATTAAATGTGGTCTTCAAAATTCTCCGATGGACAGGGCCTGTGATCCAGGGTACTTCTAATATCACTGCTAGATATGATCCCCCTGGAGAAAAGAAGTACTACTAGAAATAAAAAAACTCAAAATGATGATGCCAAAAAATAAACTGATTCTGAGTCAACCTTAACATTCTCAGGGTTTTTTGTCACTATGTCTGCTACCTAAGAGATTTCTTAAGATTTTCATTAAAACCCCACTTTCTGGCCAAAAATATTACTTAATTCTGACTGGCTGTACTGTTTCATTTTTAAGAATCTCTTTCTGCTGTAAGACGGCCTGTCTACATGAGCAGTAGAAAGGATCTATCTTCAGTGGCTACTGTCAGAACATCTTCATTTGTGTGAAAACGTAGGCAAATGAAGTAACTGCCTTCACACAGAAGTCAAGTAATAATGATTCAGTGCTGGTAAGAATTCAGATGTAGTTACTACAGTGCTTGCATCTGTGACAACACTTTAAAAATAAGTTAGAAGCAGTAATATTCTAATGTGATAAAACCAGACAAGTCTGATTTTCTGTCTTTACTATTCTCTGTGGCTACTTTCTAAGCATAACACATTTTGCAACTCTTTCATGCACACTGAAATGGACTCCATCTCTTCTAGGAGGCGCGGCATGAAAACTATGCATTAAAAACAGCAACAACGAAATTATACCTCAACACTCTGACTTATTTATAATTTTCTCATCCAGAAGTACTGTTTGTGGTCCATCAAGATTATGCCAGGGACAAATATATCATATGACATTGTGTCAACACTACAGTAAGTTGGCTATGCAGCCAGGTACCAGCGTGATTATGCAAATAGAAGCACTATTGCCTTATCAGTCAAAACCACTGGCAGAATGCCTGGGAGACAGATTTCAATAAAGGAGGTACATTCTATCTCAGTGAGGCTGACATTAATAATTTATGATTAATCAGTTTATGGAAACATATTAACAACAGAAGGCTGTGGACAGCAAGATGGATTTCTTGCCTCAAATTTCCCCATTTTTTTTTTTCCACTCCTACCTGACTTATTTTTTTCTATGATTAAAAGCCATGTAGAGGACTCAGCTCTTCACAAGAAAACGGATTAGCTTCTAAAAGAACCATACAGAAGCGCTGAGCTGGGGATGAAGTGATAAGAAAACATCTAACTGAGATTGGAGCTGAGTTGGTGTCAAATTTGCCTCTTACATCTCAACCACCAGGCCTATGTCAGGACATCTTAATAATAAAAGATGAATTAGTATCGTGATTAGTATTCATACCTGGGCTTTAGCTGCTAAGTGTAAAATACCAGAAGTCTAAATAACGTATTCCAGCATAAACATCATCCATCCAAACAAAAAGAAATAATGCAATGTTCCCTCATGAAGAATTGCTGCAAATGTGACTTTTTCTTGGAGCCTATGCATAAATTATTTAAGAAAATATTAATTTAAAACCTGTGAATACAATTTGTAATTCAGAACAGGGAAGATCACCCTTTGATAACGGTTTAAATATCCATTTCTGAGCTGAGCTTCTGAAATGCTTCTGCAACTTTTTAAAATCCAGGTGTAAAACCACTGAGCAGAGTCACCTGGAACTTGATAGCATTAATCTCTAAGGCTAGAGCACACACAGACATTGGCTGAAAAATGTTGCTCTTCCACCAAAGGTTGCTTTGAAAATCTAATAAAATGGTCTCTGCAGAAAGGACAGACAGAGCAAGGCCAGGTTTGAGCATCTAATGGGACCTTACTGGGTTCTTTTGAAATTAAGGGAGCTAATTCAGTTTTGCATGTTGCAGAACTCATGTTTCAGAGAAGAAGAAGAAAAAAAAAAGAATAAACAGAAACAAAGCCAAATCAAAAGAACAAAAAGCCCCCCCAAAAATTGAAATGAAAATTAATGTCCTCATAAATAGTCAGGCTGACTGAAATTTACTAAACACATTTTTTCTTTAATCAGAGAAATGTGTAATGTTAATATATTTTATATGCCACAAGGGGGTTTTCCTTTTAGCATTTATTCTAGTTTAGATCATGATACTGCATTTTTTTTTGTTTCAAAAATTTTGTTTTCTAGTATGTCCATCCTTAGGTGTTTTGTAGCTAGCAATACACACCACTATTGAGTAACAGAAGAGCGAAAGACATCAAAGTGCAAAGTTAGAGTAGAAACATAACTATATTAGTATCAGAACGTGTGCTTCATTATACTCCTCTGCTTTGCCATTTTAATGCTTGAAAGCTTTAATTTATACTTTGCAATTTTAACCTGCATATATATTTATTGTTATTAACCACCACAGACATTGAGTACCTTAAAATATGTACTAACAGAATCTGATGTAACTAAATTGAGCCACATTGCAATGCAGAATGTTTCTGGAACCATCAGTGACAAAAGTAATTGATAAATCAACCACTAATTGACTTGAGATAATGAAGGTACTTTGAAAGTGCAGTGCGATTGTGTCCTAATTAGCTTTGTAGAGATAAAAGAAAGATTATCTTTACTGCAAGATTTTTGAGTAAGTGATGCATTTAAACAAATCAGATAAATAGGCAATTAAAAAATAGGAAATGATACGGATTGTGATTCTGCCTTTGTACAGAAATAACTTTAGCCCGACATTCAAACACCCAGATTTTATTTTTTTTCCCTGATTCAGGCATGTATATCAACAGGTGTGATATATATCTTATATACCTTATATAAGATGCTGTGATTTTTAATAGAACTTCTATATTCCTCCGTAGAGCAACTTTACAAAATGTGTCTATTTCAGAATTTCCTAAATAGCTGTTTATCTTTTTAATCGTAATATAATATTTTCCTGGAACCCCTTCTGCAGAATATACATTCCATACATTTCAAGGGTATTTAATTTGTAGGTCACTGTCTACTCATTGTGGATAGATCTTGCTTATTGCTAATTCTAGGAATGTTAAAACTAATTATGTTTTGTCGATTTTAGAAGAATAATGTTTCAGTTGATCCTTTGGAGACTCCTTGGAACTGAAGGAATATGTGCAGATTTTATGTGATTTTTTATGTGATTCCCACTTTGATGACTGAAACTGTCAAGTATGCTTGCTATTATTTCTCAGTACAAGTCATTCAGTTTTCTTGAAGGATCAGCAGAAAATATCTCAACTACAAATTAAAACTTAGATTAAGATTCTTGCTTAGTCCACAAAACGGATTTATTTTAGAGCATGCTTGACTTCCAGAAAGCCACTCTCACCAGCCCATGAGAATGTGAAAGGCATCAGGCTGTGCTGCTCTGGAGGAGACCAAAGTCTTCCTCTGGTCTCCATTCCAGCAAGTGTCAGAGCACCTGCTCCAAATAATTCACAACTCTGAGGGCTTTTTTCATTTCCTGATTATTCATTTCTAAGAATTCTATTCACTTTATCCTTCAATGGGTGCTGGTCTATGCTTCAAATCCTTCCAATATGCATTCTCAATTGGATGTTAAAAGCTTTGTAACAAAGAGAACAGGAATCAGTTGTTTTCAAACTGGGATTTAACAAGTGGGAGTTGATATAATTTATAAAAAGTGTGATTTAGATGGGAATTGAGAGAAAGCATTCTCATACATGCTGTTATGCTAGTATTGTAACATATCAAAATACAGCAACCCACACCTTGCAGAGATTTTAAAATACAGGTTTGACAAATATATTTCAGGCATGGTTTAGTTGCATTAAGCCTATTTCAAAGCCTGTAAAATAACAAGATGACCTAGAAATTTAGTCAGGAGATCCTTTCAGTCCTATAGTAATGAATACATATATGATGCATTATGTGTCATATCCCAGCAGAAATTACTTTTTCACCAATCTAAATTTCTCTGCTCAGTCCATAAAATAAGTCCACATAAGTGAAAGTTTCCTTTACATAAGTGCCAAAATCCTTAGATAAATATTGGACCTCTACTATAAAGCTAAGGATTATGTTTAGAGCACAGAAATCAAATTAAGTAATATTTAAATGCAAATAACGATTACTCTTCCTGTAGCTATGTAACCCAAAGCCTCAGATGACTTTAGTACCTTCTATAAATTCTACTATGAAGTTACAAGCTTCTTTTTTATTTTATACTTTTTTCCCTGTAATACTTAGTTCATTTGTCTTAAGATAACTAAGGGTTATTTGGCTCATGCTACAGATTGTAGTTCTCTGGATGTCATAATAAACTTCAAATACCTTGAATTAATTAATTTAATAAGTTCCCAACTACAAATTGTTGACCACATTTTCAACTGAAAGTCCAAGAATTTTATGTTTCTTCTTTGAAATCAGAATTTCACCCAGAGTATCTTTACCTTACTTTAAGAGTTCACTGCTCCTGGTTGATCTATTTCTGTATGAAATGTGCCTTTCTTCTCTCTCCTTTTCTTTTTTTTTTTTTCTCTTTTACCACCTTCCCACTACTTTACATCTCAGATTCCCATCCCAGCTCTTCCTTATCTTTATATTTAAAAGGAAGAGAGTATTAATTACACAAAATTCAGTTTGATTGTGTTATATTTGGAAGGTAGGAAAGGAGTGTCACTTGGCTTTTTCTGTTCCTTTTTCAAGAATGACACAGCTCCTGAAGACTTTTATTGCTTTTATATATCCCAGCATCAGGAAGACAAAAATAATGCTGGTGTATTGTAGGTTTTTTACTTTAGAAATGTTTGTTTTCTGTGTTTAGGAAGTGATATGTTGGGACAGCATGAGTCATACACCATTTTATTTCTCCTTACAAAAATTGTTGCGAAATTTTGCATTTGTGTATAGTAATCTAACTATTTCATATCCATTGTACTGTATTGTAATGATGCTTTGTTTAACTAAGACCTGCATTCTAGTATTTTCCTAAATAGTACTTTCTACAGTACTTTCCTAAAACTTTTAAAACAATTGTAAGAATTTGTACTGATTTCACAAATATGAGTCAGATCTTAAAAATACTACTAACATAATTTCATCATATTGGGATTAAGTGACTTGTTCTGTCTCTGTGACTGTTCCTTAGTGCCTCTAATTTTATAAGGCTGCCATGTCAGAGCTGAAATTAAAGTAAAAGGCAGCTGTCATAGATGGATTGAGCAATATTCTCAGTTTATCTGAGAATTGATATAATTACATTAATTTCTCAAAGGAATATCAATTTACCCTTGAAAGGATATAAAATTTCTACTCAGAGGACAGCATTTAAATATGCCAATCAATTCCACATTTTAATGACTTAATTTTTCATCTTTTTTTTTCACTATCTGCATCATCAGAATAATCCAGTGCTTCATTTCCTGACCCAGTGATTGGATTAAGAGTAATATCTGAAACCCAAATAAAGAAAGACAAATAGATTATGTCAGTGGGCTAGGAGCAGTACTTTAAGGAACCAATTTTGATGTCATTTCCTTTTACTGGAAAAACACACTCACTTCTGCTCTGCTCATGCCATGCTCCTGCTTAGAAACATTACTGCCTTCCACTCTGCTGTGAAGGCTTGGACATAATGTCAGCTGTGAGGAGTCATTACAGTTTGCAATTGTCCTTTCTGAGCATGGCATTAGCCATGTATGCATTTGCCACTTCTTCTCCTAAGTGGGGGAAAACCTGACTGCAAAAGGTTCAACCTTTTTCAAGGTCTTCAGTAACTGCAGAGCCTTGAGAGGCACTTGCCGGCCAAGCAGGAGTGCTGTGGACAGACATGTAAATTAATTGTTCTCTTTTGTGTCTGCACATTGACCTGTGGCATCCTTACCCTGCAGGTGGCCAGCTCAGGGGAGCCTTACTGAAAATCAACACCTGTTTGTGTCTCCTATAGACAGCAGCATCAGAATAATCCATTCTGTTTCCAAATGAAGAGGAATATGGGTCTCCTCTGTCACTGCAAACTTCTACCTCAGGTTCAAACACCAAAGCCATTGAATATGTGATATCAAGCCTTAAGATCTTTAACTTAACTTACTGCACACAAGTTTGACTTTTTTATGGCTGCTTCCATCACTTAAATGGCGCCAGTCACTGGTTCAGTGATGCTTGCCTCAGGTGGTGGTCTTTTCACTTTTAATCTATGCAACAATACACTTAATCTTAGGGACAATTAATTAGCATTGTTAGCAGTCTCTTGTCACATTACTTCTACTAATATAATTTTAAGCAGCCAATTGAGCTATTCATCATCATTTTCTAAAGACTGAATGCTGAAAAAATACAGATTATTAATGCCAATTGCAAACTTCTTTTTGTCTTGGCCATCTGGGATAGATTCTGTTAAAATCTTGAAAAGCACCTTATCCATTGTAGGTACCCTATAACACTGATTCCTCTAGTATCTCTGCACACATGTAGTGCTGCTGATTTTTAAAGAAACTTTAAAAATTTCAACATTACATTTCATTTCTATATGGATGCTACAAGTAAACAAGAATATAGAATGTGCAGGTGTAAAGACCTTTTGTAAGCACAAATGCAAACAAGTACTAAAAAAGTTGATCCCAAGTACTAAAAAAGTTGATCTCTGGCAGTTAAAAAAAATCAAATAGTTTCAAATTTGAAAGGATTTCAGCAAAAGGAAGGGGTGCCCTCCAGAGGGACCTGGACAAACTTGAGGTTTTGGCCCACAAGAACCTCATGAAGTTCAGCATGAAGGGGGTTTAATAAAAAGAAGAGAGCAGCTTTTATCTAGTCAGATACTGATAGGGAAGGGAGTATAGTTTTAAAAAGAAGAGATGTTTAGCTTAGATGGGAGGAAAAAAGATTTTCAGGGAGTGCTGAAATGCTGATACAGGTTGTTCAGAAAAGCTGGATGGGGCCCTGAGCAACCTGATACAGTGAGTGGCATCTCTGCCCTTGGAACTTGATAACCTTAAGGTCCCTTCCAAAGCAAGCCTTTCTGGGAATCTATGACAAATCAGAATATTAATCTAAGCATGAAGAATGCATGTAGAAAATCTCAGTTCTATCAATACATGTTAGGAAGAAACTTCTCCATCAGACGGCATTCTGGAATGCAGATAGTTGAACATCCGATTTTTCTCACACATGTATTTTCTCCATT
Source organism: Cettia cetti (assembly GCA_013401135.1). Lineage (NCBI taxonomy): Eukaryota > Metazoa > Chordata > Aves > Passeriformes > Sylviidae > Cettia > Cettia cetti. Next base: position 92,242 of record VZUI01047434.1, read on the forward strand.
ATAATTTCAGCATGTCTAGTAAGTAGCTGAATACTAGCAGAGGGAAATGTCTGTTACATACACTAAATGTTAACAAGTTCTTGTTTCTTACATTTGTATTCAAAGTGTTCAATGCTACAATAATACAACTTCATCCTTCTCCATGTAATGTAGTACTTACTTTATCCCTTGTTCATGTCACACTTTCCAGCTGACTGATTTGTCTAGTGAGTATAAGGGATGATTGTCAGATTGAAGCAGCATTTATTTCCTGGTGGATGTGGTGAACTGTGTACAACAAATCTTTTGCTTGATCTGTGTTGACTTTCAGAGATCTGTGCAGTGAACTGCTCAATCAGTACTCTAAATTGTTCTTTTATTGTCATCACTTCCTCTCTGGAATCCTGATGACCAAAGAACACTCTCCATAAGAGGTTATGTTTACAATTCATATCGGAATCATTGTTAAAAGCTCTAATTCATCTGCTCAAAGTGTAAAATTCATGCAAGATAGACAGATTCTTCTCTGAATCTGGAAACTGTGACAAAGTCTCAGGGCTAGCATTTCAGGGCACACAGGTTTGTTTCTAAGTTTGGAAGGGGACTCTGACCATTTAAAAATGGGTCTTGTCCAAAACCAGGGGAGAAGCATCTCCATTGTGAATCCCTTGTAAGACTAATTGCAGATAAGACTTGGTTCAAACTGTGCAATACAAACATTCTTTATGAAGAGTTGGTCTTAAAGGAGTTTGTCACCCATTTGGGGCAGGGATTATTTTTCTCATTTTTCTAATGAAAAATCAATACTAGATTAATGATTAAATACAAACAAAAGCCCTAAGGTTGTGATCTCTTCTCCAACACCTCTATAATGTCTTCTGAGCACCAGCTGATCAAATTTCCCTGTTGCCTTGTATCTGTAACTGTGAATTACAGCTTAAAGATAAAAGCCAGAGCTTTAAAAGATGCAGTGAAAGTCCATATTTTCCATATTTATGACATTTTCAAGCATATTTTTCAAAAGCTGTCGAGGTAAGGAAATTAACCTCATCCCAATTCTGAATCTGAATTTTGAATTTTCTGGGTTTTTTTCCTGTTCTGTAGATTTAGTTGCCTCTGACAGATTGAGCAGGGAAAAAAAAAATCAAATCATGGATAAATATAATTCAGTTATAATTGCCTATTTACTACAAGATAATGACAAGGTGGTGACTGAGGTCTTTTCTTTACTGCCAAAAAATGTGACAGAAAGAGATACAATGTCTCTTTTCTATAGGTTTATTGAATTCAGACTTCAAATCAACTGCTAAAAATTAACCACTGAATGACCAAGTCCATAGATATGAATGAATTGTAAAATGCTCTTTACCCAGAAGAATAATTCCTTTGTCTATAATGTCAGTAATAGTAGACTCTTTTGTCTGAGGCATCTTCTCACATGTATTCACTAATCTTTATCTGCTAATTACCTGAATGGCAGTTAAATTAGTTTGCAGATGTGAATTCTACTCTCAAAAAATCCACTAGAGTAGGAGCCGATACAGGATATTTCTGAACTAATTATTGCAATTAACTTCCTGAAATATGCCCCTTATGAAAAAAGTTTTTCAGCTTCAGAAACAAAAATTAAACTTGTGAGCCTTTGTGAGGTCCATAGATACCAGAGTTCCACAGAGGGCAAATAGAAAGAAATGCATCACCTGAAGTGTTCTGACCCTTTTATTGATCAAATTGATCTTTAGTGTGTCTCCCTAAAAGTTCATGCCAATGTGTATTTTATGCTAACCAGACCACTTATCCTTTTGGGATGAAAAAAATTACAATTTTTAACATACCACTGTAGGAAATGATCTGAAATATTCAATATTGTGAAGTAGTGTAGTAGAGGATTTTTCTCCAGTGTGAGCCAGAAGCATTTACATTAATCAATACCAGCTCCGTATGTAGAAAAGAAAACTTGAGATTTTCCTTGAGGAAAACCTAAACCTAAATCTGAGGAAGAAAGCAACCTTCTGAATCCATGCACCTCCTTTACATGTTGATGTGTAATATACCCCAACATGGAAAGGAAGGGAGGGAGCCACTCTTCTGTCACAACAGAAGGTCCCACGTTTGGGGTTTTCAATATCAGGTGGAACCTGATGGTGGGAAAATGGACTAAAATATTTTGAGTTATGGTTGAACAATATGTTACTTGTCATTTGGAATAAAAGAGAAAACCAAGCCAAAACAAGCCCAAACACAACCAAAAAGCATAGAAAGCCAAAATAGAGAAATAAAAAGCCTGACAAATAAGTTTTTTATGCTTGCGCTTCTTATACAGAAATTCCTGTGACGCCATCAGACTCCTCACTATAGCTATTACATTAGACATTTCAATAACAACAACAACAACAACAACAACAACAATAATAAATTATTATTTTTATTATTATATTTGGCTGTGAACAACCTGTATGTAATTTACATCTCTAGAGGTTTGAGTCGAAAGGAATTTGATTTGTACATTTGAATCCCATCAGAGGGGAAGTGAGATAGAAGTCTAACTAGAGAGTATTTATGTGGGTTAATGAAAAAAAGTACAATTTTTTAATACTTATATGTAAAAGTGTTTAAAATTATCTCCTTGACTGGTTCCATGAATCCTCATGGCCACCTCATACTTTTAAATATAATTTATGATGGAAATAATTTAGGAAAATTGAGCTTTAAAACTCACAGATAACTGTAATTTATTCTAAATTCTGCAGCATCAAATTTCAGAAAATATTTTTAAAATTACAGTCTTGCTCTGAGTCTTTTGCAAACAATTCTGAAGTCTTGTATAGCACTTATAATTAGAGAAATTCACAGAACATTAATTAAGCTTATCAACATCCCATGAGTCAAATAATTTTTAACACGTCAGTAAAATATTTTTGCATGGGGCTATAATATGATCAGATTCCTCCAGCAGGTCAGTAGTGAGACTTGTGGTGTAGTTCAGTTTCTCAATATCTTTGCATAATTCTCTCTCATGTTAATTGTGAAGTTTTTTTACATGACAGGAAAACAAATGAATCTTTATTCCATTCTAGGAATGCAATAAAGTTACTGCGAATTTGTACTGGGCTGCAGCTGCAGAAGCTCTTGCCAGGAATGCCTGTTAATACATTAATTGTCTCCAGTCTGAGGGATATAAAGAGACATTAATAGTCCAGCCACTAATTTTAGATGAATAAAATGATGCAAAAGAGAATTTAATTTAAAAAAAGGAAAAAGAAAGTAATTTGGAGTAGAAAGCATTCTCTGTTTAACAAGAAGAGGTATGTAGGTGAGCTAGGGTGAAAAAGAACAATAAAAGATTAGCAGAAGGGAATATCAAAGGAAGTATGTTGACAAACTCTTCAGAAATTAAGAATTCAAAAATGAAATTTGGTAAAGAATCTAAGTTAAAATTTTAATAGTAAATATTTAAAATACAAGAAATGAAAGCTGCAGTGTTGTGCTAAAGTGCCTACATAATTTTTTTTGTAGAATTTGGAATTTTTCAGTTACTTGTAAATGAACTCTTCCTGCTACAGAACTGGCTGCCTGAAAACTGGTTTTACACAAGTTTTCTGACATAGGAAAAATATCCACTTGGTAACAGATTAAACTTGTGATGTGCAGCAATCATTTAAAATTAAAATCATTAAAAATGTCAGTGGCACTTACTGACTTCATTAAAGGATTGATGACGCTAGATTGAAATTAATGAAGAAACTTTTTTGCCAGCCTTATGGCAGTAGCTAACAGCTAACAGAACACCCCTTATGAATAATAAAACTTCCTACACAAACTGAACTAATGTTTTGGAAGTTTATAAAATGAAGGATCACTGCAAATAGAGGGGTTATGATATTTCCTGATGATTTTCTTGAATTTATTCTGTGTTTGTGTGTGTCTGTCTGTCTGTCACTACTGGAAAGTGTTTGGGTTTGTTGTGGGTTAACCTCAGCCAGCAACAAGATACCTCAGAGATGCTCAGTTTCTTCCCCCTTCTGCCAGACGGATGGGGACAAGAGCTGGAAAGAAAATGAAACCTCATGGGCTGAGATACAAACAGCTTAATAATTGTAATAAAGTGAAATACAACAGCAACAACAACAATATGATCTTGGTGATCTTAAAGATAATAATAATAATTGAAATAATAATAATAAAGGAATAAAACCCAAGAAAAACAAATGATACACAACACCGTTGCTCCTGGGGAACTAGTTTCTGTACTGTGAACGACATTGATGGCATGAAACCTCTTTCTGACCAGTTCAGCTATCCTGGCTGTGCTCCTTCACAGCTTCTTGCACACCTCCTAAGTGGTAGAACATTGGAATCATTCCTAAGATTGATTACTGAATATTTAGTTTTTCTAGAAAATGAACTGGCATTTTGTTCATATTGTTGTAGCATAAATAGTCATTTTTGATCACATTTGTCAACCCCAATAATATACCTCCAAAAAAATACACCCTTGTCTCTCAGAATCCAACTAAAGGTTATTCAAACAGTAATAGCTGTTTCTTTTTTTAACTACCTGACAGTAGTTAATAATAGTAACTAATTTGAAAAATTATGGATATTGCAAAACATATTTAATTGGGGTTTTGCTTTGACTTCAGCTTTAGCTAAAAGAAACACCAAGCAGATAGTACCAGCTACAAATGCTTTGCTTGTAGCAGTAGAAAGAATTCTATTGTAAAATTATGAGGCTGACTGACCTCCTTTGCTTCAGAAAAAAACCCCAACAAAATCCCAAATATTCTTGACTGATTCTGAACACATACTGAAAAATTTCCCATGGTTCAGAAATGTTTTTCTGCCCAGAAGGTCTCACTGTTTTGCCTGCTCTAATTGAAGCAGATATTTTTCAGAAGATTCATCTGTTCTTCCTGTATCTCACTTAAACACAGACTTTATTTTAAATACATTCTCTTCTCTGGTATACATACACTGCTCATACTCTTGGTTCTCATGTCAAATATTTGAGGGAATACAGTGAGTGGGAAAATGCACCAAGAAGTCATTCTCTAATTCCAATAATTTTGTCATTCCTGGTCAGTATCTACACTTTCAGTTTACTACCATTTGCTTTTGTTGGAGTGAGTCTGGAATAGCTACAGAGGAGGATAAACAGCAAACATATCAAAGTCCAAAGACTAATCAAAATGATAAGTGACTGTGTAATAGAAACAAAACCCAACAAATATTGAGTTTAAAGTTAGGGGTTTCATGCTTTTTTTCATTTTACAAAAACCCAAGAATGCTAAGATTCAATAATTTAGAACCTGGAAGATATTAAAACATATCTCTGTGTATCTCTAATTCTTTACTGGATTTTCAAAATCCAGTGAAGAACAGTTTTACTGCATATACACATATATACACTAAAAATGGAGCAGATCTAGAAAGACCTCAGACTCATAAGAAAAATTACCAAAAGAATTTATTTTAGAGAATAAATTTAAGGTATAATTTTATGCAAAACCATGGGCTGAAATAGGACATCCTGACTGCATTTCCCATGATATCTTTCACATAAAATTGTCACACAGAGTAGATAGCATATTAAGTTCATATCTTATTTTACCTCATAAAAATTTATTTCTTTACACCAATGCCAGAATTTCCTGAAAGTGAATCAGCAACAAAGCCAGGAAATAAGTTTCCTGTCAATCAGTCTTTTACACTCTCCACTGGGCCATGTTGACTTCTTAAAGGTTAGTCAAGCAGCTAAGCAACTTTCTGAGATGATGAGGATCTGTTTGCCACAAGCTCGTTCCAATAAATATGTGAGGTCTGTCCTACCAGCAGACAAGCCTACAAAACAATTTTGTGTGATTAATAGCACTAGGAGGAGTGACATGGGATGACTAAATACTTCTAGGTCATCTGAAAAAAATCAAAACCAGTTTACTTTCCCAAGGTTTCATAAGTACTAATTGTTTTCCTGACACCACACACAGACAAGCACAAATCTGGAGAATTTATGGACTCACTTAGGAAAAAGCATTTCTATCAGACAATGACAGCTTGAAGCTGACATAGACTCCCTAATTCTTCACACGTACCCGAGTTTGACACCACCTTTTGGAAGAAATGTATGACAGTTTAAAATGAAAGCAATCTCTCAACAGCTTGAAAGGCTTCTTTTCTTTTCTCCTTGAAACAGACTGTGCACAGAGGTAATGACAAAAAGAATTAATTTAAATCCTTATAAAATTTCATCACTTTAGCTATCCAAAATGTGCACCTTCAGAAAGTCTGAAGGGTAGTTACGTTCCTCCAAAATAAGTTTTAATAGCTTACTAGAGGCTGCTCAAGTGTGGATATTTCTCTTGTTTATCAGTGCTTTGGGTACATATAAGAATTTTTTTATTGTTATTATTTACTGAGGAAAGACATTCTTCAGGCTCTTAGCAACAGGTATATTCATTATGTAGTTCATATCTTTCAGAACCTGGATTTGTTTCAGGATGTTTTATTATTTTAATGAAAAAAGTTGATTTTTTTTTTTTTTTTTTTTTTTTAGAAAAAAGTTTAAGAGTAAGCTTTTAGTTGGTAGTCTCCTCCCTATTTTTAATACAAAAATGCAGATGAAATGTGCTCCTTAGTTAGTTATTATAGCTAGGGACTTCTCCTGAGAGTTTTATCTGCAAGCACTACTTTTAAAAAAAGCATGAGACTGCTCTGACTAGTTAATAAGCAGGCACAGACAAAGAGGTGTGTCTGACTGCAGCATTAAAAAAGAGAAAAGTCTAACTAGCCATGAACTTTCCAGATACAGATTTTGTGGGTGTAGCCATTCCCACAATGAACAAAATACTAGCATTTCTTTTTATGCTTTTGCTCAGCTCTTTCAAATGAAATACAGTATGCAAGCTCATCCTGTGCATTTAAACAGAGTTTCTATCTATTTTTCATCTTGGTTTCAACAAAATTCCTTTTATATATCAGGTTTGTGGAAATTGATCTTGAAGAGCTGAAACTCTCTCAGCTGCTAAGGAATCCCTGAGCTCCCAGGTATTGATCAGATGCTGGTAATAGCAATGTCATCTTGACTGAGTGAGCCTAAATACATTGCCATATAGAGGAACATAAAATTAATTCAGGCATCAAGCCCTGAACCTCAGTCTGGTGGAGATCCAAAACCCTATTTCTGGAGCAATTCCAGTAACGAATAACCTTCTCCCAAACATTGTGCAACCAGACTTCACTGGTGTCACCAATGGCAGTTTCCACCTCTGAACTGAACAATTTCCCTTTTTGCTTTGCTTCCACTGCTGATGACTCCTCCATCACTCTCACTGACACCTCCATGAGACCATCAGTCAGGAAGAACTTTTTCTAGGCCCTTTCCCAAGCGTATTGTCAGTACATCCAGACAAAGGATCACAAAGCCACTGGCCCTATAAACCTCTCTCTATCTCTAGAACATGACTCTGCTATCAAATCAAAGTCCATTTCCATATTCTCAGGGTGACCCATCATGACTGTGTTCATAAAGTATTTTAGGAGCTCATGGTTTTATACGGGCTTTTATACTTAAGCACCTTTTAATCCTCAAGGCAATTTATGCACAAACATCTTAAAGGAGATAAAAATGGCATTGTTTCTTAAATGACACACATTTAAACCTTCTCACTCTTCAATCTTTTAAAGTGGTTTATGCATTAAAATCACTAGTACCAGTATTGCTACTTAGTCTGTCTCTGGTCTTGGATACACCACTTTCTCTGCATATGTGTTTCTCTGCCTCTGATAAGGGAATAAGAACATTGTAACTACTATTTTTCATAACCAGTTACAGCCTGAACAGAATTTAAATATGGAAGAAAAAGCATAAAAATACTTGGTGTTGTTATTAAACACCAGACAATTAGTGGTCATTAGATCAGTACTGGGAGATGAAGTTGCCAAGATGAAGTCTCTGCCTACTTTTCCACGAACTTGAAAGGTCTTTTTCCAGCTTTAACTCTGCTGTGGAAGAAACCACCTGGTTTTTTTATTACCTTATAATTATCTTTATTATTACTATTATAACTTGATTTTATTTTTTCATCGTCTGTCCTTTGAGATAGTAACATGACAGGAAAATATTTTTCTTAACACAAGAACACATCACTGATATATGCAAAGGTCAGTATCATTATTCTGAAAACAGACTTGTCTGAGTGCTATTGTGAGTGGTTTTTTTCCTAGAAAAATTTTAGTGGAATTTGGGATGTAAAAGAAAGGGACAAAGTTCGGATTTTTTTAAGGTTATACTGGAGAAAGATTGACAATTCAATAACCTTTTGAGAAAGAGAGAGAAGTTATAGATGATGTAATGCTGTGAGACAGATGAAGTGACTTTGGGTAATCAAAGTAAAAATTGCTGCCTGACAGGATCTGAGCAGCAAGGCCTTTTTTTTTTTTCTGAGGTACCTAATGGGTTTTTACAGTGTTATAACATTTGAGTTTTATGTTTTATGATATTCACCAAGTGACAGTCTGACCCTCTTCTCCCCTAAGATGTTATCACTTCTCAGTGTCAAAGTAATTCTGTTGCTGTCTTACCAGAGATGAACTCATGAATCAGTGGTGTGGACAGGGGTGGCAGCCCAGATAGCACTCTGCGAAATCTATAAATCCTTTAAGAGCAACAATTTTTCTGCTGCCAGTGGTTATTATGGTGTCACAATCAGGCAATTTCATGCTGAAATGTTGGGTGGCCTGGATTTGAGTGCTAAAAGAAGAAAAGCTACCAGGAGATTATGGTATAAGCATGTTATACGATACGAAATGTAGGCAGTGAAGTCCACCAATCCTTGTATGCTCTTTCTAGCTGATAATGAGCACTAGAATATATTTTCTCTGAACTGTAATCTTTTAAAACAACTAGTGGCAGTTACCATAAAGTTTTGAGAACTAAATCTGTAATTTTTTTTGCCCACATGCCTTGCCTTAACAATGGGTTCATGTGCAACTTGGTAACTTTCAGTAATTAGGCCACACTGTGTCCATGACAGATCACACACAAAACTTCCCAACGTTTGCATGCTTAAGATTCAGCTGGGTCAGTAGAGCCCTCATGGACTCCCTTGTGCAAAAATGAGTAATGAGTAACCAAAATCTTGCAGGGGATTGTCCACAGTCCCATGCTGTGACTCCAGATATGCATACAGAGTGAATAGGTAAAGGTTATTAGGTTTATTAGGACAGGTACATTCCAGCATCTGATACAGCCATTGATGACATAAAGACTGGAAAGCTGATGTACAAGTAAGTATAGATTAAGTACTATTGTTTTACACAAAAAGTCTCTTTGAATTCACAGATTCAAGCATTTTGAATTCACAGATAAGTTGCTGGATCCTAAGCCCAGTAGTTACAACCCTGACTGCTCTTCTGGATGGTTTACACCATTATTTCTATCATATTGAATGTCTGTTCTTGACCTACATCTGCTCACCATTTTCAAGACCATCTCACAGAAAGGTCTTCTTGAACTTTTGCCAACTTTGGACTGTTTCATACTAAGATTGAATGGATCATGAAGAGATGCAAGAAAAATATGTCAGTTTGTTTTCATGACAAAATCAAGCGAATCTGAAAACACCCAGAGAGGCATAATACAATCTGATTTTGTTATTTTTGTTTTAATTAGAAAGGTTGACTATAATCAGCAGAACACTAAAAAAATACTTTCAGTCAAATTTCCCTCTGTTTTCACTCTCAGTTAGTCATTAGTTGTTGAAAGAAGCTAGAAGGAATAATGACTTGTGTGAGGTTCAGACCAGCCCCCGTGTTTACTCCTCATGGCTCCTTAGGTAAAAAAAGATGCAATGCATTTCTTTGTGTGTGTTTAAGACTAGCTGATATGAGCCTTTATAAACTATCTGTGTAAGAGATTTTGTAATGTTTGGTAGATTCAATGACAAAATAGGATTTTTAGAAATTGGGACAGTCTAGTGAGCTACTCAGTGTCTTTAACACACAGATGTTAAATATTTTGTTTACAAAAACTTTGCAACGGGAATTTATAGAATGTATTTGTTTCAGAGAGGAAAGTAATTATTCTCTTTGAATGATTGATATGTTTGTCCTTTGGCTATTTGGCATCAGATGCAGAAAATAAGAAGGGAAAGATGAGAAGTTGCACCTAGGGAGAGTGAATAGTAGTGCAAATAACCCAATAGTTAAGAGAGAACATTTCCACTCCCTGACTCTTTTAGTGGTACATTCTGGGATGCAAAATTTTGGGCTGAAGTTTGGAACTTTTTATTTGTTTGTTTGTATCCTCTGGAAATGTTCAGGTCCACAACGTAAGGCCAATGAAACGTGATGGAATAATGGAATTTGTTAACTCAGTGGTGGTTAACCATTGCTAAATTTTATTAGTCAACTTTACTTTGCCTATAATATTTTTTTAAATACATAATGCTAGAAAATACAGCCTCTAATGCCTTTATTGAATTCAGGCTTGAGAAATGAAGATTGAGAAATGAGATTTTTTCTGTTAAAACCACTTTGCTTGAATAGATAAATATGTAAATAAAATATTGCACATCAAGAGATCACTTTCAGTTGCATAAATATTTTTAATAATTTAAAAAGTCATAGAATTTCACTTCTCAGCATTTAACTTAATCTTTACTCATAAATTATTAAAATATATGATTACACTGCAAATTGCTGTAAAAACAAGGATATGATGCATCACTTGTGGTCACCATTGGTATATTATTTGGTGTTAGCTCTCATTGAAAATCCGAACAATGTAAAATAAGGGAAAGCAGGAAGCTACTAGTTTGTGACTACAGTGGAGGGTTTTGGTCATCTGTAGAAACCACCAGTAGCTGTGGTGTAGAGCCTGCTACTCCAGCAGTGAAGCTGACAGGCTCTGAAATTGTCAGACTTCATTCAGTCCTTCTGAAAGCATGCCAGTGAGTGCAAGAATATTATTTGTAGCACTTATCAAGACAGAGTAAAATACAAACTTATCTTCTGGTCTTAAGAGTGATAACAGTAGGGCAGATGCTGCAATAAAGTACAGTTCCATTAAAATCACTAGCTAATTCAATTTCTTAGATATTAAAGATATGGAAAATTTCTAGGATACCATGAGTAACTGTTTATAAACATAAATAATACCATTAATAAATGTTTAGGAAAAAATTGATTCTTAGCAGCCTAGAGAAGACTGCTGGACACCACAGGTGGTACCTTCTGGGAACCAAGGTAGTCTCATCAGCCAAACAAATTCTGATTTTGAAAATTGAAATTAAACTCTTTAGTGCTGGGTTTGGACTGGATGTATTGGAAACTAAAATTTCCTTTGAGTAAAAAAATTTCTGAGAAAAATAAGATTAGACTTTGTCTTTATGCGCAGACTGTAATACTGTAATTAAATACCATCATTTATTTCCTAAGGGATCAAATATAACGATAGCTGCACGTGTGCAAGTATGGGTGCAGGTGTGCTTACACAAACATTATGTGCATGTACACACACATTAATGTCAGGCTGGTTTGTACCATTATAACTGATTCAGCTTCTATGATGACAATAATTTGAGTTTTTTGAAAAAAGAACGTAACTTAGTTAAAGACTGCTGAACCTATAATAATCATCAGTGTCTAAATGGAAAGAAATTTTTTCTTGATGACTCTATAGAATCCAAGCCTTGTAAGAAAGGAAATCATGTGATATCTCTCTCTTTTCCCCACACTTCAATTTTCTTATGAAGTGATATCTTTGACCCTTGAATCCAATTAGGGCTGATACAGCTTTCAACAAATAAAGTACTACTAGGGTGATTCTGTGTCTGAGTGAGGGTGAAAGATTGCATTTTTCTTTCTCTACGTACATGAATCTTGCCACACTGAGAATTATTCATTGCTGATAAAAAATAATAAATATCAGAAGGCCAGAAGAGTTCTCTGCAATGGGTTAGTAATTTCTGCACAGTAATTACACACTAGGCTTTTTCCATGCGAAAAGAAATTAAAGAGAATGAGAATTCACTACTTTTCTTAAAGGTTGGGGAGAAAAAAAGGAAAAACTTGTATCCTCTGCTATGTAAGTTCAAAGTATTTTAGGAACTACCTAGTAAAAATAGGGAAAAAGAAAATATCAAGAGCACAACATCTGCCTGAAATGAATAATTTGTTGTAAAGCCTTTTAGAAAGGGGAGGTTTGAAAGGCTGTTGCACAATTCATACAGAAGGTTTGTTTGGGACTCACCCTAAAAGGGCTTCTCACTCAACACCTTTCAACTAAATACAGGTTGTATTCATTCAAGGGTGAGCGTGGATGTCTTCTGCAACTGTCATAATTTATGGACCTTGTTTTTTAAAGTTTGGGTCAGGCCATAGTGTGAGTGAGGATACAGAATTCCTATGCCTGCCCTCTCTGCCACATGCTCATAAAAGGAGAAAGAGTGGACTTGGTCTCAAAAAAAAAAAAAAAAAAAAAAAAAAGAAGTGACATGAGCTGAGGCTGGGTAAGAAACACAGTTTGCAACTGCAATTGAAAGCAATCAGAAAATTGAAATTCTACTGTTTCTTTTGCCAGCAGTACCCTTCAGAAAGCCAGACTTATTGCAACTTTCTGTCTGGCTTTCTGAAAGGAGTATCTCCCTGGGGTGAATAATGCAAAGAGATGCCCTTGGAGTTGTCTGTGACCCTAAGGCTTTGTTCTGCTTTCATTCTAACACCCCATCAAACCCCATGAAATATTTATAAATGCAAAAACTTTCAAATTATGTTCTGTTTATAACAGTAATAAAATGGCATCTCTCTAAGTACATTTCCTCTAAATTTTTAAGTTGTGTCATACACCCTGGTTATGATAAATTAATCAGAACTCCACAACTCATCGTGGGAAACAATGGATGACGTTCAGCTGAACAACAGTTCAAATTATTTATAATTTCTTCAATTTTTTTTTCCCCTTCTATTATTTGGGTGCACTTTGCTGCAAGTGGAATTACATTTTGATTTTTTTGCTGTTTCTCTCTGCTGGTTAAACCTTCTATTTGTTTTATAGTCTTTGAACTTTTTTTTTGTGTACATATATTGACTCTATAAACATGATTCAATTATTTCCTGTAAGGTTGTAATGAATAATGCATGTCTCTGGGTTTTGGAATACTTAATAGCCTCCAAATATGAGGTGAGTTAAACTGGTAGTATACCAATTTTAGCAGTAGTCAGCTACCTGTGGAAAGCAAAAAAAACTTCTAGACCAAATTATCAGCAGGGTAGGATAGGATGCTTGTAAATTCTGCTTTTGAGATTAACTTCTGCCTCAGAGACTCCTAGGTGCTTGTGGTAGTAGTGACTATTGACTTTTTCTGAAGTTCTCCGGAGACCAAATTACATTGCTGAAGCACAGATGTACCATCTATTAATAGCAATTTTTTTCTTCCTGGATTGCCAAAATACATGTCAGTTTGGGATCTGTGGTATGAATTTGACTGTGGTATTAAAACTAGTGAACCAGAAAAACTAACAGTTACAAGTCCCAAAGTTTTCCCAGGTAGGAGTAGTCACAATTCACCAAAAATATCAGAGGAGAGAAAGAGACAGAATATGCAGTGGCAAGCACAACATGCTTTTTATTTTAGATGAGAGAAAATCATAAATCTTTTAGCATAAATCTTATTATCAGAGAAGAACAGCACAGTGGCAAGTTTTCAACAGAGCCTGGATCATTAAACTTTACAGTATGTTTACAAATACCACTAAAGAGATGATTCTCAAGAACATCAAGACCAAAAATGAAAATAATCTCTGATATGCCTGTTGTGATTAATGCTTTGAGATAACTGCAGTTTGATTTCTTGTCCTCATCCAAAGGAAGAGTACCCCACAGTGACAGGAGTAACATCTAAAATTGACTTAGAATTTTGCGTGTTATACACTCCAGGGTGTACTGTTGATGATCTAGCAGCCATATTGCCAAGTGAGTAAAATTAAAAGCAACTGTAATTCCCCATGAGGTGGTATAGAATAAGGAAAAGCTGCAGCATTTTGCCAAGCACTGTTCCATGCTTGCTCCCAATACACACAGAAACTCCACTAGTTTACAGTAGGCTTCAGCATGGGAAGAGAGACACAAATTAAACCAAGGATTACGTTTTGGTTTTGGTCAGAAAACAGGACATGCTGATGGAAATGACTATCCAGATTCATCAAGCCCCACCAGAAGCTGGGAAAGTTTTTTAGCTCCCAGGCCTTTTAATAGACTAGCAATAGGTTTTGTTAGAGAGCATTTATAGCAAGGCTGGTATTGTGAAAAGAAAAAGGAAACTCTTAAGAGCAATACACCCTTATGAACACAGTTGAGTTATCCCTATATTGTGTCAATTTCTTCTCACAAGATGCTATAGACTGCATAGTGACTATCACATGTCTTTTATGGTATTTTTATTCACAAGCAGAAGCAGTTGAACTGGCAAACTGGGTTTTTAGTTTGCTTTCGCTCTGCCAGCTTTCCATGCCAGAACAAACCCTTTTGAACTCTGTGACAGGAAAGTAAATATATGGAAATTGGTTTCCAACAAAGCCACTGTTATTCCCCATAATGGACCACTGTCCAATATTTCACAAACAAGAGCTGTCCTTCAGCTTTTCAGGAGTTTGCTTTATATAGGGTTGCACACACAAAGACTATGGATGTCTGTGAGTTCCATGCCAGCCATCCTTCTATTTGATATGGCTTAGAAATCACTGGATCTCACTGTAATTTTAGTTCAGAGTTAGATATGAGCCCAAAATAAAATATTTCATGTGATTTTTCATTGTTGCTGGGCTTATACAATCTGCCTCAAAACCTGACTTTGGCAATTAGGTCTTTATAATGACAGTCTGTGATAAACACAGTCGTACTGTTTCAGAGATGCAAAATGCAGAATTGCTGTTTGCAGAGATGGCTAAGTGGCTATAAATCTGCTAACAGTGCTCTTTGTGGTCTGGAAATTCAGTAACACTGAACAAATAAAATTATCATTTGAAGTTGGCCATTCTTTCCGTTGCATAGGAATAATCTCTGAAAAATGTTTCATAGTGATAGTTCTTTGAAGATAGTTTTGGAGAAATTGTACTATTTTACTCATTGCTTATTACTCAAAAGGTCACTGAGATTGTTTCTTTGACCTGATAGAATATATTGACCTAGTGGGACTGTGGGTTTCTAGCATCAGTGAATATTTTTTTATCTTTGACTTTCTCTGTGAGAAGAAGAGATAAGGAAAACTTCTTGTGTTCTCTTAGTTAAGGCATTTCTTTTTTGAAATATTGTTGAAGCCTGAAGGAGATGAAGGAATTATTTTAAAAAATTAAATCTAAGTATTCAAGTCACCTGTTGTGAGTCTTCATATTTCAAGAAGTTTCTTGCAGTGAGAACTAATTTCCGATCAATACCAAGAATAACTGCAGAAAAACTTTAAAAACACTTCCAAGGAAATTACTGTCTTCTTATATTTTCCCAGTGTTATTTGCAAAATTCCATTTACAGATAAATCTTAACACTAAGAGCTTACCAGATCTTGATTAATTTTTTTCACTGCTGGCATTGACATTGACTACTGAAAACCAACAGGAACAGTATATATTTGGCACTTCCAAAATCAGTGTTTCGCTCAAAAAAAGCAAAAATACTACACCTCCAAATTTCCAAGTGATGGTTGCCTGTGCAATACAGAGAAGAGGCTTTCAGCAGCAGCTTTTTCTGGTGAATTATCAAATTCATTTTATTAATAGAAAAATCTGCTAAAGAAACTCACCCCCTCTGACCTCCTACAAAGTGTGATGTTAGTCCTAATCAGGGTAACAGAAACTCTTAAGCTTTGTCCTGTATGTATTAATGCTAATGAAATTCAACAAATGGCTGGTTTCAGGGAAGGCAATGAAAGCAGAGAGGGCAATGGCAGTAATGAGCCTGTAATTATTTGTAGAAATAAAGGAGCATGAGGTTTTTGCACAGGAAAGAAATCTTATGTAAGAACAATACCAATATAAATGCAACACTACATGCAATGTTTTTCAAAGTTGTGTAAGAAAGAAAGGAGATTAAAAGAGGAATTAGCAAAAGCTGAAACAGCTGTTATTTATGAGTTAAGAGCATTAGAGTCAGTACATCATCTGTACTACCACCAATCTTTAATGTTTTGAAATATAAACTTTGCCTCATTAAATATCAAGCAAGACCCTCTCTACCTCTAGTATTCTCTACTACAGTAAGAAAAAAATTCTTTCACACTTTTTAAAAAAAGCTAATGCCATGTCTCAAGTAACTTCTTTTTCTTTTGCCTAGACAGAAATGCTGGTAATGTTCTGTTAAAATAATTCCTAGCCAAGGCATGATGTGGTTTATTAATGTATTGGAGTAAGTTACGATTTTAATTACTTACATATCTAAGGTGGTGCTTCTAAACTACAATGGCAAGGTCTCAGGATACATCAGTTTCAATAGAACTGCTGGCAAACCACTTCCAGTATTGCAGTTAATATTCCATCTATATACATTCTGACCTGAACCCTCACGAAGGTCTAACATTTTTCTTTTTCTTCCTTTTTTTCCCCTTTTTTTCTTCCTTTAATGTAATCTCTGCATTGTTGTACCATTCATATGTGTCATGCCACTGGCTCTTTTCTGGCAGAGACAGCTAAAACGAGCTTCTATTAAAGTTAGGTTAATGCCACTCCTGATCAGCCATTGCTGTGAAACGATGCAAGGCTAACACCTCCTCTTCCAAGCTGAGGTCACTGCCAAGAGCAATGAGATTTTTTTGTACCAAAAGCATAACTGACATTTTTTCCCACTTTTCAACATTTCCAGCTGAGAGTGAAAAGGGGTTTTCACAAATGAAATAAACCATCTGCTTTCTCCACTTGTACACAAATAACCCTTTCATTCAACAGGGACACCAGATATATTCTGCTTACTTTGAAGAAATCTGTAGAAATAGTAGAGCAAATGGGGAAGGGAGGTGAGTGAGACTGGCAACCATAATCTCTTATATTTTTTTCCTATAATAATAGAAATTATAAGGAGAGGAAGAGGGTAGCAGAACACAAGAGAAGCAAGAGATGCACAATACAATTGCTTACTGCCCATTGACTGATACCCAGACTGTTCTTAAGAATTGATCAGTCCCTTTTTGTGTAACTTCCCCTGTTTGTGACATTCTATATTATGGCATACCCCTTTGGTCAGTTCAGGTAGGCTGTCCTTTCTATTCTCTGTCCCAGTATTTTGTGCAGCTCTTCACTGTCAGAGCATGAGACATTTAAAAGCCCTTGATTTAAGTAGCAAGAGCCAAAATATCGGTGTGTTAATAACACTATTCGCATACTAAATCCAAACCACATCACTGTATCTGTTACTAAGAAGTAAATGTACTCTGTCCCAGCCAAAATAGGGACAGTTTCTAGTCTTTATTCCATCCCAGTTGTGGCTTTCTTGACCTTTGATAGATATACACACAGGTATTGTCTATGGACCATCCCTCTAAATGCCCGTTGAGTTCATTGGCAGGCAGGGGCCCATCCACCTCCAGGACAGCAGGGCTCCATCATGTGTCATGGTGAATTGGGAAGGCAAATGCCATCACTCTGAATATTGCCTCTTCTTACAGCTGTATTTACTTATGTACTACGGTGTGTAATATCCCTGTGGTCAGTTGGGCCATGTGCATGTGGTCCTGTAGCCACACCTCACCAGTGTGGCAGCAGAAAGCAGAAAAGGCCTTGGTTCAGTGTGAGCCATACTCAGCAATAACAAAAACTTCTCTACATTATCAGCCCTGTTTTCACTGTAGATCCAAAACATGGCCTCATATTAGCTACTATGATGACAACTAATTCTACTGCAACCAAAACCAGAACAGAAAACAAGAATGAAGACTGGCTTTTCCTCTACCTTAATTATTCACTGACCTGGTTTCTAAAAATAATGCTCTTCACCTTAGAGCATTTGTCACAAAAATTGATGCTAGTGCTGGACACTGCAGTTCTAGCCCATGCAGGATAGAAGATACATTTTTAACATTAAAGTCCTGTAATTTTTAATGATGTAGAGTTCATAAAAAAAACCAAAACAAACCAAACAAAAATAAACAAACAAAAAAGCCCCCACCACCATTTCGGAACTTATGTGAGAAAGTACGAAGAAAGGCAATGTGATTGCAGTAGGGTCTCCTTCCTTAAGAGGGAAAATGTTATTCCTCCTGTAGCTGTGCACACGGGAACAGAAGCAGAAAGCTATGTGAAGTCAGTCTAAAGATAGCAGCCAGGTTGAACCTGTGCCAATCTGGAGGCTATGGTTCACATAGCCTCAGAAGTAATCAAAGGCCCCAGTGCACATCCTTAATTCATATACTTGGGTGTGATTCCATGTTACTCAGTGTGTGTTTAAATTATACTTACATTGTAGTAGATGGTCTATAAATTGTGAACAAGAAATTCAATGTATGGAGAAGTCAAAATCATCTAAATATTAGATGTTTTGGGGGAAAAAAAGGATGTGGCTGAAAGAATTTTCCTGATGTGTCAGCCAAAGTGTAGTGGACAAATTCTGGGAAGTGCTTGGATGGTATTTATGGAGTGAAAACAAAATAAGAAAAAGAAATCCAAAGAATATTTTAATGGGATCCTCATCACATCAGTAAATGGCAGTTTTTATACAAGAGAAAGAGCCTGCTGAAATGAGTCAGAGTAATTACAGGACTATAAAGTTCTCTATATGTTCTTTATCAAGGGAGATTTAGAAGAAAGTTTTCATTCATTTATTTTTGTTTGATTTAAGAAGCTGTTTGATGACTGCTTGGTGGTACAAGGGTGGGTGTCTAGGTGTAGTAATTTTCAGACATTATATATTGGCAGAGAAGGATGGCAGTTATTCTACTGACATTATGTTTGGGGTTTATGGATTATTCCTTCTAAGAAATACATCAAATTTCCTTTAAATGATCTAAGCTTAAGATCACTACTGCAATCTTAATAATAATGGAATACTCTGGATGAAAGCTTCCTGTGATTAGCCTGAATGAGACACTGAATTGACATTTCTGTATTTCCACAAAAAGACCCAGGAACTTTTGTTCTGTAGTAACCAGAGGCTGCTGACAGTGACCAGAAAGCTATCATATCAAAACTGTGCCTGTTAATAACTGTGAGAACAGCCTTTCAAAATTCAGAAGGGTGCTTCAAACTCTAGTAATGGAATCAACATTTTTCTGACAGCTTTGTTTCTAATCTTGAGCTAGAGCAGCCAAAAGCATCAATTTTGTTTACCTCAGACTAATGTTTTCATACCTGACTTTTCCGTGCAGAGGTGCCCACATGACAGCCCTCCCATGGTGATAATTCCTCTGATAACTCCTGGAGTACAGGGGGGTGTGAGTGTGCAGAGCCCAGGTCAGTCTTTTCTCCTGAATGAAATTCTGGCACAACACTGCAAAGCAACTTTCATGGTGAATACTGAGGAACCTCTGAGCTACCAACGGTGTTGTATCCCAGCCTGCATATACAAAATGCCTTTGGGTTTTTTTTTCTCAATTACTACCTACCATCAAAAGCTTTTTCAGGTTAACAAAGGAATTCACATATCAAGAGAAAAATGTATCATTACACTTACAAAAACAAAAAAAACCCTTGAAAGGTATACAGTACAAATTGTAGCATTCTATCTGTTTATAAAACTTAACTTTTCATTGTCCTTAGGTCAAATGCAAATTAGGGTCACTTTTCACTGAGGGCAGAGAGTAATAAAATATCTAAACAAGCACTTCCTACCTTCCAGTTGCAAATCTATTCCTTAATATCCTTGGCAAGTGCCTCTTAAAGGAAGAAGATTGTTGAAGGAAAATGTGATATCCATGAAGCAAGGCTATTTTTAAACAGATAACTGTTTTATATTAATTTGGTTTGATTCTAAAAACTGTGGAGACCATTCTCAGACAGGGACAAGTTTTCTAAGGAGGCTAAAATGGCACCTAATTGAAGAATAGTGTTACTGAAAAAAAAAACTAGAGTGCTCCTTCTAGGTCTAATGCCTATAAATAATTTCAGTAGTGATTGTTTACATAACACTTTGAACATGTAAAGTGTTTTTCAAGAAGTATTGGTAGTTATTTAGCACATACAGATGAATGGCAGAGTTTTCAGAGGGGATATATTTGAAATTGAACAACTTCAAAAATGTTTAAAGGAAAAAGAGGATACCATTCTAAGTTTCTCAAAAGGAAAAATGGCAAGTATAATTTTCTTTAAAAAAATCAGCAATTAAATATATGGGAACTCTAAATATTTTTTTATTATTTATTTAGAAATGAGCAATGCAGTTTTGAAAATATAGGGAATATATGGGCCTCTTCTCTATAAAAGATTTGCAAATACTATATTGCTTTTCCTCAGTGAGACCTTATATATTCTATGTTATGTGGAAACCAGTACTTGTCACCTGCTGCAGGAGAATTTCAATGGGTAGAATATTACTATTGAAGTGATGGTATGGGTAAATATTTTCATTTCATTAATCACAATGGAATTCATCATGGGCTGGGGTACATTTTTAATAATTAGCCTTTCCAAACATTTAAGCTGCTCTTCTTTTGAGCAGTTAAATATGCTGTGGATGAAAATGTTAAAGCAAGCACTTTTTCAAACTTTTACTTTTCTCAAAATAACTCCAAAACACCACCAAAAAAACCCCAAATAATTATGTTGCTTAAAGTTCAAAGCCTTTTGATCACACAGCATTTTGTTTGTTTGCTGATCCAATATGATACTATTCTCCTTTGTCTCAGTACTTCTGACCATCTTATAGTCAATCTTCAATTTGAAAAGTGAAACTGTCTTATGAAGTAGTGAAAAAAAAGGAGGGAAAAAATTGGCACTCTTCAAAAGAGTAGAAGTGTGATTAACTATCTATCCTCTTGAGCAAATTCTGATGATACTTTATGCTTAATACCAGTTCTCCTTAAAGCTTCAACTGGTTGTTATAGTCCTTTCTCTCCAAGCATCCTCACTGATACAAACCATAGGTGGTATTAAACCTCTGCTCAATTCCAAATATATCTCAGTGTCTCAGGGGTAGAACTAGAGCTCAGTTATGCCTGGGTTTTTTTCACAAGTGCAGTAGAAGTGACAGGTCACAAGAAGGGTTTCCAGTGATAGACCTTCTCTTCTGGATCAGTTTGTTCAGACTTTATCTGTGTGTAAAGAATCTCTGAAAGCAGAATATACAGAACTTACAAGTATTAAGCAAATACCTATTGATTAATGTACAAAAGATGTCTAGGACTTAGCAATCTGTCAGGCTACCCCTTCATGTACTCAGCTCCTCTGACACAACACCTGAAGAGTCTTTGCTGGCCTGAGAACCCCAGACAAATGGGAACTTGATGATCTCTGTAGTGGCTATAAGTTAGCTCTTCCCTGTTGCTGAAATGTAGCCAGCTCACCAGCACAAGTTGATAACTTGATGTGATGACCCAAAAACCCAATCCTAGCTGGATTCACAGGAGTTTTTTTCCCATTGATATTCTACATTCCAAGAAAGACAAATCTCTTTCTTGGCTCTCTGATTTCTAAGTGATTTCATCTTGACAGCAAGATGAACAGAATTTCTTGATTTCCTATCCTTCTATGAACTTGCTCAGAAATCTTCCTCAGTAGTTTGAGGTCTTGGATCTGTGCAGTGTCAAAGCTGAGCCTGTGATCTTTGGTTCACAGGCAGCAGGAAGAAAACAGGGTATACCAGAAGGATATACCAGCTATTACAGAGAGAGTTCTACACCAGGAATAATACAACATTTTTCCTGCTCCCTGTACAAAGCTGAACAAAGGTCTTACTCTCCCAGTGGCAATGTAAGTGAACAGAAAGAAAATGTGGGTCTTAATAGGTAAGTGTTACTGGGCAGGAGAGTATGATTGAAGAGCTTTAGAAAAAAGGAAAGTGTATCATGTGGTATAACAGAGAGGTTATTATTATCTGTTATTCAGCCCTAGGAGATAATACCTCCTCTGTTCTCTTCATTCGGCAGAGGCTTTCATGCTAACCTTTCCTCACAATATTTTTCAGTTCCTGTCTCAGCAAAATTCCATCATGTTTTTAGCAACTCTCAAAAGGCATCTGAGTCCACAATTAAGAAAAGTGATTTGAACATAAGTAATATGAGGAGATTCTAGTTTTCATCTGACTCAGCTCTTGCTTGTAGGTTGCTGCAAGTTCCACGTTCATAATTTGTGATATGTATCTGGAGTGATGGTAAAATTTCCAGTAATTAATTGGCTTTTTTTGAAATTTTAAAGTTTTAAAATCCTGATAAACTTAACACCTGATTTATACAGGAAAGCAGAGCTATAATTATTCTCCCTGAAGCCTGCAGTTGCTTTCTACCATTTCTACACTTATACTACTCTCTTACCCTCATCACAGGGTACCAGTTTACTGTATTAATGATACTGAACTATGAAATGTTTGTTATATCATTTGAATAAAGTTCTTATAAAAAGCATGAAGCCATAAGAAATTCAGCAAACATTTAAGTTTTCAGTTGAATACCTAAGTTTCATCAGGCCTTTCAACATGAGCAAATTGAAACCTCTGCAGGTGAATTTAAGACTTAGCTGGAAGCAACAGTGGCTCAGAGAGCACAGACTTGGTAAGTATCTTGTGGCAGAGTACATGTACAGAAAAATCTTTAGTGCATACCATTTTTTTGTTCTCTGTCTCCTTATATTTCTTTGCTAACTTTTTCTCTGTCTTCTTTTCTTGCATAACAGACATGTTGCAGTAATCAGAAAAACCTGTGGGACCACTTGTGTGCTTTACTTCAAATCCCCTCTACAACATTCTCTCTGAAGAAAATAATTCTAAAGGGAGCTAAATATCATTCATCTGAAGATAACTTTGTGATCATTTTTTTCTTAGTTCTTAACCAGAACAAATATTAGTTCTAGTCAATCTTCAGGGAACTTCTTAACACAGCATAGTTGTTACTGTTTATGCAACTTCCAATCTTATTTGCTTATTTTATTTTGACTTTTCATTGTCTCATTTCTGCATCTTTTCTTTTTAGACTTCACTAAGTCTTCCAGACACTTCTGTTATATAAAATAAAGTGTGTATTGTCATTTGTCTGAAGGATTTAATTTCTGTATTTTTTTAGCCTTTGTTATATAGTAGAGCATATAGGATCATTCAATGTATATTTTCATTCTAACACATATCCATTCTCAGAGACAAATACAGCAATTTAGCAGTTGCCTTAATATTGAGAGCTTTATTAACATTATGCATTTTGGCTTTTTCATCATATACTTTAAAAAAGAAGATGAAAACAAGTCATCAAAGAAAAAGTCTTATAAAGCAGTACTGAGAAGTCAGAGGAATTAACTCATCATAAAATCAGTCACAGGAGGAAGCGTAGAAAAGTGCCCCTTTCCCTTTCCTGGGCTGATACTTAAAGATCAATCTTTTAATAGTACACATATTCTAGAAGTTTACTTGAAACACTCAAGAAGGTGTAGAGAAATAGCCAAAGGACCTTGCAGAGAGATGTAAACACTGAACACCATTTCAGAAGTTTTTATTGCAACCCTGGGGCAATGGTATATGTACAATTTTTGTATTAGCCAATGCTTTTCCCACTTCTATTTAAAGAAGTCCTGACAATAATTAAATTGTTCCAATTTAATTATTACATTGTTCATTTTGAAGATATAAATGCACAATTGTAGTTGAAGCACCAAGTGATCCTTGCCAAGCTCTGTGCTGCTTTTCTCACTGGTTTCATGACGTGACACTGGCATTGCTCGGCACTGAGAGCAGCTCCACTTGCAGCCTACCTCCAGCGGCAGTGTGCTGAGCATCACAGCACACTTAAAAGTGTCACCAACTCCAAAGCAGGGCTCACCTGAAAGCAAAGGGCTCAGTCCCCTGGTGAGCTGGAAAGGGAGTTCAGGGTTGTTATGAGTAGGAAGCAAAAGAAAGGCACAGAGTTACACTTGGATCACACGCTGTCTCTCTGAGCTGAGATCTCCACTGGAGAGCGAGCCCTGCATGTTCTGTAGGGAGGTTTAACTTTGTGTGTGTCATGTAACGCTGGCAATGCACACATTTTTTTTTTACTTAAGTGTCTGAATGTAATGGAACCATTTCTGCTGTTGAAGAGAGGGTAATTCTGGGGGGAATATCTATGCCAAATGACCTAAAGTGTGTGACTGGTGCTGGGAACAGTGAGTTGTTCTCTCAAATGTTACTTGGGTAGTCACAGCTCTTCATTTGCTAGCTTCTGCCTAATACACAGACATGGGTGTTTATTGGGTTACTGACAAAGAAGAAACCTAAATGCAGGATGTCTGAAATTGTATTTTAATGCTCTTGACAATGTAAGGTGATCCTTTTCCAGAATCACTTGAAAAACTCTCTCTAAATAAGGAGAAACAAGAACAGATTGCTTCATCTTAATCTTTATATGCATTGTTACAAAGGACTCGACATCCCATATGAATTTCTTTAACTTGTGTTCTGTTCTGTTTTTTCCAAGAATTATGCTACTCACTTGGTTTGTTATCTTGATTGTTATTTTAAGAAGAAAGCCAGTCATCACTCTCCTAAGTGTGTTCTTTTGCCTCTGTGCCAACCTTTACAGTTTTGTTCCTCTCCTTTTTAACACATAATATCCAAAAAATGGTTGATGATCCTGGCTTATTCACTTTCCCAGGTGATTCCCAGGTCACTTTGTTAAAGATTTTCTGTTTGAGTAGCAAATTTTGAAGAGTTTTTAGCTTTCCATTTCCCGTTTAACATTTTGGTTTCCAGTTTAATTCTTGTTTTACCTCTGTAACTAATTAAAACATCCTGTTTTTTGATTTGGTTAATATCTATCCACAAGTCACTGTTTTCATGAAGTTTAATTAATAAATTGTGTTGTGCTTTGCCTTACATTTCTTATGCTGTTAATATGAATGATCACAACAGATGCTATAAAGTCAGTAATGTTGATTACTATTAATTAAATTACTCAGGTCTGAAATAATTTTACGCTTCTCCAATGTTCAGTTCTAGGAGAGCTTTATTTAGTCAACTGGTACTTTCTGATATTTCTATCTTCATGAATATTAAAAGTCCCCTCAGACAATAGTTTCAGTGTTACCTTTAATGCCTTTTATATAAGACATTTCAGTGTGCCACTACTGCAATATTTGAGCTATAAGACATTTCTGAGGGAGACATAAATGTTTGGCTTCAAGAGCCCTTGGCTTTGGAAGTGAAGTTTTCACTGCAAACCTAAATTCACACATTGCTTAGTTCTTTCTCTGCAGCAGTGTGTCTGTGAAGCTGCTCTATGAAAGATGTAATATATAATCTGCACCTATTTTTTTGCAGAGCTGGAAGCTTTTAGGTTACTGACTATCTTGCCCTATATATTTCTATATGAGAAAAAGAGACTTGCTACAGATATCCTTGGGTTTTTTGATGATGAACTTAACTATAGTTTACAGGCTAAACTCTATGTTATAACAGCAGAACAAGATTTTTTTTGAAGTCATTCTCTCTTGCAAGACTTAAAGCATTTATCTTGAGATGTTTGTGATTTAAACATTTTTTTTTCTGTGTATTTCATCAGCTATAGGATTGATGGGTAAGATATAGATACACTGTTCTGTAATAATTTATCTATTTCTGTTAAAAGACTTATAAATAATGAGTGTTATGCACTACATAATAATGCACGATATCCTCCAGTTTCTCAAGATCTACAAATCTTTCCTAGGAGCTTAAGTCTGAGACCTGCAGTCTGAGATCTGCAGTCTGAGACCTGCAAGTCAGTGTGACTCACAGAAGGTATGAACTGCACACTTCGTGTATCACACCAAGAGGAAGCGGGTACAGGGCTAGACAAGAAATTTTGTGTCATCTTTACAGTCCTTGGAAACTGCAGATAACAGTGGAACTGCAAATAACAAAAAGCAGTAGTTCTTTCTTATAACTAATTACTTTTTCTCTACAGTTGTTCTAGTTCAAAGGCTTTTTTCAGAACATATATTTCTTAATGGCTAGAAACCTTCCCCTAATATCCACCTTAAATTTATTCATAGACTATTTATACTCATTTTTCCTTTTGCCAAAATCATCCTTAAACTTTATTAGCTCTTTGCTTTCCCTGGTACTAATTCACTTGAACAAATTATAGAGAACAATAAACACCCCTCTTCTCTTTCTGGATTAAACAGGCCAATAATTTTTAGTATCCTAAATCAGGGTCTCGTCACATGTTTATCCTTGTAGTGTTTTTCTGCTGGTGTTCTTTTCCAAATTGATCTTTCTTGAATGGCAGATCAGGTTGACTATGAACAAACAGTAATTTGAGAGACTCTGACTTGCAGCACACATGGGTATTTGTTTAAATTAAAGACTGAAAGGTGCCATCTTCAGTGGCAGTGGTACAGGATTAAAATAAACCAGTCCTCAAATGTTTTGAGACAAGGGGATCACCGTTTTAAAAGGCAAGATAGAAGATGATGTCTACTCAGTTCCTGAAATCTCAATCATATCCATTTGCTTATTTTTATTAATAGACATTTGGCAAAGCTTTTGAGGCAACACTGAGTCTCGTGGTTGCATGGCTTTTCGTTGTAATCATGCAGGTTTTTCTGCAAGCAGTTTTCTAACATAATAACAGATAGCACCATATTTGTTTAAAAAAAGTAAGCTCCTAAAATGCATATATTACTTTGCAGCTGAAATACAATTTTTAAACCATCAGCCTATCTTTAGTAGCTGGAAACTAGAGACACCAACAATTGTTATACGGGAGGAAAAAAATAAAAAGAAAGTTAACAACTGTTATAGAGTCTTTTCTGTGTGTCCCCTCTCTGTTCATGCCAAAGGCATTTTAGTGTTCAAAAACCTCTGATTGCAACCAATTCATTCATTATTTTTTAGTTCAGGATTTTTATAAATGCAGTTTTCTCCTTTCAGGACAAAGCTGTGTCAGTCTCAGCAGTCTATATATATAGAGATAGGTGCTAACCCTATACACTACACATTAGTGTGAGATCAGGCAAGCAGTTATCATAACCAAGAACAAGAGAAATCAAAGTGCATGGTTACAGTTAGTTTTGCCAATTTCTGCACAGTTCCAGATAATATGGGGGAGAATATGCCTTGCAAAGCCAAAACACAGCTCCAGTGCAGCAGCAGCAGGAACAATTGGATAATTTTTGAAACACAGAGAAAGATTTAAATCTCTGAAGTCAGTTTTCATAAAAATGTCATCTTTTTCTGATCTATTTGAGCAAAAACGTTATGCTATGAACTTCAATTTGTTTTTCTTGTTTTAGATATAGAAGTTGTTTGGTCAGTAAATATAAAAAAACTTACAAAAAGAGGTTCTGAGCACAAGAAATGCCAAAGTTTTTCTTTTCCAAAACTTGAGACACAGACACCAAAAGGACATGTAACTATTCTAGACTGGCAAATCTGAAGGAGACAATTTAAATGGAAAATGAGGCTTTTCATTTTATTTTCCTTTGAGCTTTGATTTCCTTTCTTTCTTTCTGTTATTCTATTATCGAGTTGTGAATGTGTGACAGAAATGGAGTCTATTTTTCAGCAATGCTTTTCTGTAGTTACACCACTGACACTTCCTATTCCTTGAAAATGGAGGTTATTTGAAGACTTTTCTTTTGAATCAAAGACTTTCTAGTTTGAGAGGGTGGGAAATCAAGTTATTTAATCTTTTCTCACATATGCAAATTTAATGCAAATTTTTAAATAAGAACCAGACAATTTTCACAATATATTCCAACCTTGTATGTGATATGGCTATTTTTTAATCTATTTCTCTCTCAAAACCCAAGATGCCCAGTCATTTTGAAATTCTTGTTACAAATTCTATTGCTAACCCTGTCTGGCTGTTACAAAATTTGAACATATGGGCTGTCATATCAATAGATTTCATCCTTCGGAAATAAATTTTTACAGCTGTATACTTATTTGCTTTGCTTTTCTTTTTTTAGGAGGCAAGAGCCAGATGAGTCAGGAAGGCTCAGGGGAACTTAGAACTAAAGACAGAGATATGCCCTTAAAGCACTTAGGACAAGTATTAATTATGTTATGGCTTTTTAGAAGCTCACTGTGTCAAATACACCCACCAGAGATCTCACTGTGACAAAATCAATACAGTTCATGAAAAGTCTCCCTTTATTTTCATTTTACATACGGAGTGACTAAGACCCTCAGGCAGATAAATACTAAATCAGTACAGTTAATTTGCTATAATTGAAACTCTTGACCCTTAAAAGATGAAGGAAAATCAGGGAATTTTCAAGTCTGGCTGCTAGTTTTCAGAACTGAGAAAACATGGTGAATTGTCATGAACTGTCTTTTCAATTTGAACATTTTTTACTGCACACACTAAATATTCTCTATGGTGCACATTTATAAGTACTTGTAATTAGTATTTTCAGTAAAATACAGAAAGAAATAAAATTAGTAACAATAGCTCAAATAAATTTTAAATACTGATGTCATCCTAGAGTAGGAAAGGAAAGACTGTGTGAAAGACCCCAATTGGTAGTACTGCATCTCATTAACAATTAAAAATTCAATATGTTGAGACAGACAGCAGAAGAAGCTTTAATTACGTGGAATAAAAATTTGCTGAAAAATAGCTGATCTTACAGTTGAGTGGTAGTACCGGGTGCTGAAGAAGTGACCCAAAATCCAACTTCAGTTTCCACCTTGCCAGGAGAGACAAGTCAAGAAGGTATCATCAGACAGAGGAGATATTTTAAGCCTTCATTTGATGCTGCTTCTCTTTTCTTCTTCTCCCTGGAGGTAGGAACAGCAGCCAGCTGAGATGTCTGGGGATCACTTGCTGCTCTTACATCAATTCCTCATTTTTTTCCTGGGAAAGGACAGCAAGCTAGATGGGGTGTCACAATGGCCTAAACCTCATTTCTGTACTGTCCATGGGCTCACAGACTGTATGCAGAAACTAAACACAAGAAAATCTACAAGAAATGCTTTTACAGCAGATAGCTTAAAAAGTCCCACAGAAGAAAAATAAAAACTTGCAGTACTAAAAGTAGCAAAAATACATTAATCCAGAGGGTTTGAGGGCCAATTAATTAAAAGAAGATTTTGTGATACTGGTGAATGTAATTTCTTTGTTTGAACTAAAATCTTATTATGTATCTCTTTTATCAGCTTCAAAAGCAACTAGGTATATTCTAAAGGCAATAAATAGGGGATTTGATAAAATTCTACATAGAATTTTTAAACTTTGTGTGACATCCTAAATGAAAATACTTTCCAGAGGTTGTAATAGCCTCCCATAATGAAATATAGACCAAACATTTGTATTTACAACTTTAGGGTAAAAGGCATAAAAAAAATAAAATTTTGTTCAAATCAGAGTTTAAAAAGGTCCCTAATTATATACATATTCTCCCTTAAGTCCACCATTTGCAGCCAGACTTAATGTAGACATTTATTCATCTGGCAATAAAGACTGGTTGTTACTAATACTTGTTTCTGTGAAAATTTGTAGATGATAATTACTACTTATATTATGTTCCATGTATTAATTAAGATAGGTTTTATGACCCTTCTCTGCATTGTACACAGACAATAGTAGAGGAAAGACATGTTTAAAGGACAAATCTCTCTGGAATTTTAAGAGAGTTTTTATGAACAGACCCATTGTCAAAATGCAACTTTACTGTCACCAGGACTTAATAGTATCTCATCAAGTTCATCCTAAAGCAAGTAATTCAGAGAAAGATAGAGATGGATCTGACAGTGAATAACAAAATCTTGCACGCAAACCCAAGAAACTGAAATTGCTTATTGGCTCATAGAAGTTCATGACAAATCCATAAATTCTCAGGATTTTCATTTGTAGTTTTAAACAGATATATCTGTGTGTGTATATATATACATACAAAGACAATAATTAAAAAATAATTTTAAGCTACAGATTCACCTTCATTTCACCCACAAAATTCAGTTTTTCATTTCTAGAAATTCAATTCAATTTCAATTCCTAGGATCAGGATTTATTAAGGAAAGCACAATGCAGAAAAGAGTTTCAAACCTGTGGAGTGGCAGCAAGCTGGCTATCTGAAACCTGGCCCTCAAAAATAACAAGAGCTTTTCTCAGGAGAACACAATTGTTTGGAAAAAAGCCTGTACAGGGATCAGAATGAAATTATTATCATGACCCAGATGGAAGCTGGTAGCCTACATCTCTGAGCAAGCAGCAGCAGCACACCAGCCCGTGAACCAGCTTACATTTTTGGAAACTGAACAGAACACCAGTCCAGCCCCTCGAAAGTACCGAGTAAAAAGAAAGAAAATCTGCACCAGCTGTCCAGTTGTTGCCATATACATCTCATGGGGAGAATGTGCAAATCCAAACTGGTTTATGGGGAGGGAAGATACAATTTGGCTTTAGGATTTGGATGGCTATGATCTCTTCAACCAGATACCAAAAGCTTTTGAGTATAATTGGTGGGTTTTTTCCATGTTTGCCCAATCTGCTACTGGAAGGAAACTCCAGTTCTGTGACAAAAGAGACATATGGACATCTGCACAGCCAGGATGATGGAATACTTTTTTTCAGACAGAAAGGATATAAAATCAAAACAGGCAGTTTAACTAGAGCTTAACAGAGAAAATATTTGAGAGCTTACCTAATTATCATAGCTAATGATCTCTTATGGTATTTGATATGGCAAGGTTCCCTTTGGGGAGCAAATGATGAATGTTTGAATTACAAACCCTACCCTAGGAAGAGTATAAATATACCAGGCTATGTTCTTTTATCATTAGATGATATGTCTTGTTAAATAACGTGGAATTATTTATGAGACACTGAGGAATTTAATAAGTTGGGTCGGTTAAGGCTAAAACATAACTATACACCAAATTCATCCTCCACCGTGTCCTACCAACTTCTAATTTCTTGTCTAATTTATGGAAACTAAATCTACAGTAACCTGTCCATGGTAAAAGGAGACAAAGATGTGCAAAGTGTCCTGAGGCATATCAAATGGAAATTTAGGCAGACTGTCTTGGGATATAAAATTTAAGTTAAATATATGTGTGACCACTTCAAGGTATATTAAATATAATGATCCACCAAACAACTTGTGAGTTATACCAGCAGCTGTAAGAAGGAAGGAAAACAAGATAATATGGCAGTTTACTTTAAGAAATACTGCGTATGATATAATTGAATTAATAATCATGAACAGTACAATCTTCTTATTTGTACTTAAAATTCCATATATTTAGACAGGAGACAAGCCAGTGTGGTAGCAGTCTCAATGTACCTTTTCTTTACTTATCCCACCCACAATATCAGTATAATTGCTCTTTTTTTTGAAAATGAAATGCCTCTGCTGTACTGTACACACAAAAAGCAACTTATTAGCTCTCATATCTATTTTTTCATAGTCTAACCCAATGCTGAATACTATAATTTTAGAACCTTCCAAGAGATATAATCATTCCCAGCTGTGCTACCAGGTGAGATCTCTCCTTCCCTATCTGGCAGTTCTGTGGGTTACCTGGTCTTGTCCACCACATGGTCTTGTCTTGGCCCAGATCCACATCCACTATGACTTCATTATCTCTAACAAATCTCCAGTTTGAATGTTGATGATATCTTCCACATAAGATAAAAAAGAATATGGTTTTAATGAATGCAAGCATCAATCAAATACTTTTTTTCATTGTTACTCAGAAAAAGTTAGTCAGCCAGGACTAAGAAAACTTTTCCTCCCAGAAATTAAGATATCCACTAAATCACCAGTATTTAGTCTGTTTCTTCTCTTTACAGCCTCCTGTTTCAGTACTGCCACTGATTTCTGGTTTCCTAGTCAGAAAGCAGATGCAGTAGAAATGCAACTGTATTCGAAGACAGATTTCCATCTGTTTTGCCTTTTTATCAATAGGTCCATCGTCAATTTCCTCACAACATGATGAGAATCTGAGAAGTTTTATTAGTTTTTGGAATTTCCACTGATAAAAGTGTATATATATAAAAAACTCATTCTTTGATATCTGCTCTGAATATATATATATATTTTACCCCAGATTGCCATATTTCCAAGTATGTTATCTTACATTATTCTCTATCAGTTTGAAATGTACAATTTTCATAACAGAAAAAGAATGTTTCATATTAATATAATAATATATCTTGCACATCTTGCCCATCTTTGGTTTAAGCAAGGCTGCTTATGTCACACAATTGTTCTGCTTACACAAGTATGGTTTTGCAGTACAGCAGCGACACCAAAGATTTGAATCCCAGACAAGAAGTGTGGGCCCCAGCATGACTAGAGGTTCTTTATTTCTGCCCTGATTTTAAATTAATTGGAATTTCTGACTGAGACAGTAGTTATTTAGAAAAATTTAAAATGCTCATTAAAAATGAACAATACAAATTAAGTCTCTTAACCTTTCTTCTTATCTGCCAAAAAAATTAAATGTGTTTGTTCAAATTCAGTAAAATTTTCTCAGCTGGTTATTTATTTGTTCACAGTAGAAGTCAAGTAATATGAACAACTTGTTTCCCACTCTCATCCTAAATTAGTAATTTTTAATCCCTTCCCACCCCTTCTATTTTAGTCTTTTAATTAATACTATTTCAAGGTTTTATTATTTTGATAAACACTCTAGACATTCTAATGAATAAATTGTAGTTTGAAACAGGACACCATGTTATTTGAATTGACAGTAAGCTTCTAGACAGAACATAGAAAGTGTTCAAAGTGATTCATTGCCTTTATTCATTAGCATTACAGGTTATTTTGTGTAGGCTAACAAGAGAGCAGGTTTCAGAAGTTTCAATTAATTTTTTTTTCCCCTGTGTGTTATAATGCCTGAATGCTCTCTGTATGTGCATCTAGACTAGCATGCTTTTTAGGTTTTGGGTTGGTTGGTTGTGTTTTTTAAGACTGTTAAGAGCCATTTATTAACAACTAATGAGATTTCTCTTTTTTGTTTTGGAATTCCAACTATAAAATGCATGGTTTGTTTTCACATAAAAACTTATTTTGAAGGAAGTGCAACTTCACTACCTTATCTTTTTTTGTTTAATTTCTTTTTACATATGGCCTATCATATGTTGAAGATAACCATCTTTGCTTTGAAGTCAACCTGCTTTGCCAGGTGCTATCTTGCCCTGCAAAATGCTTTTGCACATACTATACACGAGAATTCAGATGGGCAATGTGCAATCACTCAGGCCTTCAGCAGAAGAAAAGATAAAAACCCCTTTCACCACCAAACCATTCATCAAAGAAAGATGTCTACAGGTTGTTCACAGTTGCATTAGTTATTGACAGCACAATGGTTGAAAATAGTTTCCTATCTGCTGTCCTATCCCACACAGAGGCATTGGATTATGATTTTTTAGCTTACAAAGCCTCTAAAAATACCCCAAAACAGTCTAATCCTACAAATTGGAATTGTCTCTGTTTTTGCTTTTGTTGTGTTTTTATGCTTTGATAATGAGTTTAAAAGCTTTGTCTTCTGTGTATATTCCACAAAAAAAGTGGATCTTCTTGAGTTTTTGAGTACTCATAGTCTGAGCAGTTGACAGATTCTCTTATATTTTCATTGAGGTTTTGACAGTACTTGTTGATACTATTCCTTCAAAATGTGTTAGATATTAGCCTTAACAACAACCAAAAGGCTATATTAAAAATGGCTGGAGAGAGAGATTAGTGAGAGGGAGAGAGAAAGTTCACAATCTAGTCAGTGTAATAACATTCTGACTTCAGCTCTGAAAACAAAGAAATTCATTTACCAATAAGCAGAAACTGCACCTTAGTGAAATTTTCAACCATATTTTTTCACTTGCATTTCTTTTAGTTTTTAATATCTCAGATTTGCAAATTCATACAGGTAACTGAGTATTGGGGATGCAAGGGAAAAACACTGGAGTTCTTAAAGTAGAGTGGTTGCATAAATGGATAAACCTGCAAATTCAGGAGAAAAGCACGCGATGGACAAGAAACCTGTTGCTGGGAGCTCCTAGTTTGACAAATCATGAGAGGCAGATGTTTTTTAACTCTTAACTGGAGAATGAGCTGCCTGTTCCCACAATGTTTTTAAGGCCAAGGCAGCCTGCTAAAATATCACAACTACTGGTTTGACTTCAAAGGCGAAAGTATTTTTGGTGAACCTCGGGGCATCTTTCCTTCTTTTTTGATATTTTATCTTTTGCTTTGTCACCTGAAATGTGCCTTCTTAGTCTTATTGATTTTTGCTGCCTCAGTCTTAGCATGTTTCTCTTAAAGTAGGTCTTACCATCTTGAGCAATAGAAAAGAATATGACATAGCAAAGATGTCCCAACCATAGGTACTAAAGGTTGATGGGATTCTTGAAGACAAAGGATCTAAAATCGGATTATAGTACATACTCATTAAAAAGATCTAACAGTATTTTATATCTTCTAAAGTTCAGACTCTGTGTATATATACAATGAAAATCCTTCCTTAGGTATTGGAACAGCTCATCTTGGTCATAGGTTCAACACTGGCAATAATTCAATGTAAATAAAGTAGATTATTTTGATGCTGGTTTGTTTATCTTGCTTGTTTATTTTAAGGGTAACTAGCTGTGCTTTAAAACAAGTAGTCACTTGATTTCTACCCTCTGTGGCAATGAGTTCTGAGCCTTTTTGACTGGACCATGCTACATATAGCAAAATTCTCAGTGGGTACATTGATAAGATGTCTGTTCATTTCTCAGCAGTTGTCTTGTGAAACTTGACAGGTGACCTTCAAGGCAATTATGCAAGTTTCTTCGTTCAGTTATGTTAACAGATAAGTATTTAGGCTTTCAGTATTTTCTCCAGTTTTCTGTTGCTTCTTTTTGCTTCTTTTTCTGTTGCTTATTTTCTGTTGAAGATTTTTCATGCTTGATGTCCATCAGTAGGTTTAATTATTTTTTAAAAATGTTTCATTTTAAGTGATTTAAAAAAGCATGGGACTATTCAGACTACAGATATTTGAACTGTGAACGGATTATATGAAAATAGGCCATCACAGGTTCCTAAATTTTATGCTAAAATATTCATATATCTTCATGTTTGGAAATAAAAAGCATATTTTTCATAATTTATAGTAAGGTGAATCAGTTCATTCTGTACATCACATTAAATTAATTCCTAGTTGGATTTTTTAGGTCAAATTATTCAAATCCTCACATAATTTCTTGGTTTTCTATTGACAGTCAGTAAGCATTTTTATTGGAATAATTTACAAAAGCCACCCTGTTAACTTAGATGAGGTTCTTGCTAAGGTTTTTTTTCCTCTGATGTACAGCAGATGAAAGATCCTGTATTTCAATATATTTCAATATATTCAGACTGTAATGAAGCCTTAGTCTGAAATTATTCTCTCTCTGAGAGGTAGCAGGTATCTTTTTAAGGCATTGAACACTTGGTAGAACTGTCCAGAGATGTAAGTCACCAGTCTCCTCTTTAAATCAGTGTAATGCACACTCTACTTAATCTTAAAGTCAATCTTTAAAGAAAAAAAGTTTTAAAGTGCCTTGAAAAGGCAGAAAACTTAGAAGCAGACAGCAATTCAGCTCTCTCTTATACCACCCTCTTTTCTTGATTATTCTTTCAAGTTTCTATCCAATTATTGAAAAGGAAGCAAAAACATCTTATGTGATGTGGAAAATACTGTTTAATTAAGATGTGTTATTGAGATAGCTATGAAGAGCCCTTCACTTAAATCAGATTTATTGCTTCTACCTTGTTAACCTTTATCCTCAGTCACTGACCGTTTTGTTACACAGTGGGCCACAGATTTCACTTTTACGGCTTTTCTAAAGAGCACTTGTCAACTTCCACTATAAAACCTGACATTCACACCATCTTGGAAGCTTGATAACAAAGTGCTGCAAGTGCCCAGCGTGAGGCTGCAAATATAAAAATGTATTCCACAACACTAAGGGGCTGCCATGAGCGTCGTTTGCTAATTATCAGGAGAACAAATGGCCTTAGATTAATGTGGCACAAGGAAAACACTGCAGACTTTTAGACTGCAAAAAACAGAAACATTTTGAAAGGCTAGTTATCTAGAGACAACTCTTGGAGTACCTCTGGCTGCACTATTTTTAAGCAAAACAGAAGAATGGAATTAAAAGGCTGGTTCTGTCATTGTCCACAGAGAAGCATAAGGAGTGAGTTTTTCAGGAAGATTTAAATACAAGAACTGCAATCCTCAGTGAAAATGGTCAGCCCAAAACCCATCAGTTTTTAGTGTGATATTTAAAATATGCTTTTTTACCATGTGCATCACTTTACAATTCTTTACACTAGCCTTCACAAGCTATTTTCATTACTCAAGCAGTCTCATTTGGCAGATTTGTAGTCCTTCGCTGTCTGCCCTTATCCTTTCTATCTGGAATACAATTGCATCAGGTGCATGCTTTGTCATCTTGCTGCTCACCCACTCTTCCACAACTTTCACCAGTGTGTTAACCAGCACAAAAGGAGCCAAGAGCCCATCAAATTCCACTGCTGACCTCCCTCTATTCAAACAGTGGATGACCTGTGCTTGTTTTCTAGCTCCTAGCTTTGGAACAGTTATTCTCACATTACAGAGTTTTCCCTCTTACCACATCATTTTTCTTTTAAATCACTGAAGAGTCACTGTAAAAAGCCGTCTGATATAGAGGTGTCAAGGTAGGAAAGAAGTAAGGAAATAAGTTTGGAGGAGAGCACCTTTCTCAGGTTTCAGGAAGGGAATCCACGAACACATTCCCCCACTCCTTGCCTGCCACCACTGTTGTCCAAGCCAAATTCATTGTTGGACCTTTCCATAAAATTTACCAAAGAAAAATGATTTGGCCCCAGGGCACTCAGAGATAGGAAAAGTGACAAAATACGTACAGTTGAAAAATAAGCAAAGCACATAATGTTTGCTTTTTGTTACTGCTTTGGCAGTGATCTGTGTCATCTGAGAGTTCTGCACTCTAGACTGTCTTTGAGTACTTCTTCTTTAGCTGAGAAGTAATTGATTTCATAGTGCAGGGCTTTCAAGTCCTCTGCAAAACCTTCTGCTCTATTTTTTTTCCCACAGATTCATTTTTATCTATTCCCATGATTTGAAAGGCCAACATGCAGCTTGCTTTTTTTTTAATATCTTCTCCTGCATAGCAAGGTTTTTTCATTTTTTTTTCTTCAGCTTCTCTCTTATCGTTTCCTGCTTCTACATCTCTGATTTTTCTACAAGCTAGAACCATCCAATTTAGTCTCATCAATTCAGTATTCCTTATAATACACACAGGAATCAAGTGTATACTTGTTAAAAGTGTAACCACGGGAATGCTGTGAGTGCCTTAAAGGATGTTCCTCTCCCTCCTCCTCAGAAGATTGTGCTTGCAGCTATTTAGGAAGATTACACTGAAGACTGAATACCACGTTCACTGTTACCTGAGTAAGAAATTGCATTCTAAGAAAAGCCCAGGGAGTTCAAAGCTGAGCTCATATTCATTTAATTGAAAATCAAACCAGGTCTGTTCTCAAGAACGTTCTTCCTTTAAAGAAAATTAGATGTTTCAGCTTCCAAGAAAACTCAACAGCTTTGTTCTTATATTAACAGGTTAATTGGACAAAAAAATGCAGGGGCAGTATCTGTTGTAACTGCTATGACATGAAAATTCTGTACACATCAGATGCAATGGCACCAATCAGTGCCATAATGGAAGAGAATAAGGTGTTTTGTTTTGCTTTCCTTTAAAATGTACACAGTATGTTGTTCCTCATTTTCCTTAAGCTATAACATGACAAATTTCTCTATTTTGTCCTATCAGAAGGAAATATTTTTAGCTTTCAAGAAAAGTTTTTTATTTCCTAAGGCAGCCTCACACTCATTAAACAATGCAGTTTCAGCACAGAGGATAGGGTTAATAATCCAACTTTAAATACCACAGAAGAAAGAGCTGTCCTCATATCTCAGCTGAATGAGTTCAGAAGAAGTCTTCAGGTTCAGCCTCAAAATCCTCCTATTTGGGTGCAGTATAACCCCTCATGATAACAAGCTTGCAAACAGGGGCAGCACACTGAAACTGCTGCTCGCCCGCATGAAAGGATGCTGATGAATCCCCATTAAATAGAAATGCCCAACTGAAATGCAGAGGTCTTTGTCATCAAGAGAGCTTAACTTATTTAAGGTTTTTTAGCTAAGCACTGTGACCTTCAAATGGATATGTATCTGAATATTAATGTAATAATGAAGTAATGAATTCACAAGGTAGAGAGCAGGTTTTTGGTTTGATTTTGTGGGGGTTTTTACCTCAGAGCAGCGAGGATTTTATCTATACTTTCTGGATGGTATTTTAGGAATTTAAAGATGGTGTTAAATATACTACCCCCCTGCTATTTCAGTCTTTAGGTGAGGCTTCTTCCAGATAGTCTGGAAGAACTAATGAAGTCTAAAACCTTAATATCAGGATGATTCCTCACAGAGTGATTAGATATTGGAATTGGCCTCTCAGGGAGTTGGTGGAGTCACCATCCCTGAAGATATTTAAAGGGAACACTGAATGTGGCACTCAGTGCCATGGTCCAGTTGACATGGTGGTGTTGGTCATAGGTGGGACTCGATGTCAACAGTCTTTTTGAACCTAGATTAATTAAAAAAAAAATAATAAAAGTTGAATTTATTGATAAAATAATTTTTACATAATTTGTTACATGAAAATACTGAAAAAGTAAAAATATTCTGGGTAAACTATGACCAAGCCTGTGTTTATTTTACAACTTTATGTTATGCTTGGCATTAATAAGGATTAATGTGGAGCGTCCTGTTCTTCATCTGTCTACTCAGATGTTTAGCACTAAAATTGGACTAAAAAGTCAATTCCATCCAGACGAGCTCTCAGCAAATCTAATATACTGTAAGCCCCACGACAGGATGGCAAAAAGGTTTCTTTGACACAATCTTCCTTCAAAAGTATGAAAGTGTGCCATCCTAGGCGCAGGTTCAGCTGTAACTTGTCATGATTTATGAACAGTTTCCTTCTCTGATTTGCTGTCCCTCAAGAATACCCTTGCAGGTTAATGAAAAGTTTATGCTTTGCTGACATTTATAAAGCCTAAAATCAGAAGCCACGTAATTCAAAGAGAATGTGAAAGGTGAGCAAAGGAACTTCATTTGCTCATAACTTTCTTGACACATGAAGTTCTCCAGAATGAGAAATATTTCCGTATGATGAGCTTTCCCTCGCAGACACCTACTCTTACACAAACAAAAGCATTAGGCTTGCTTTGAAATTAAACAATGTTCACAGGCTATACTCCCTTCCAGAGGCATTTTTGATAAAGAAAATATATATATAAATTCTGCTGCTTATCTTCCTTGTCCTCTGCATTTCTGTGTGAGAGTCCATGCTGTGTTTAAAATTGGTTTGTAATTGATTCTTATATAGCCACAGGTGTCAACTGGAAACACTGAGATAATACAGGTTTTCATTTGATATATGCAGGAATAAGAATATAAGAAACACTGATGAATACACAATTTCATGTTGGAAAAAACATCAGTGTGAACCAAGACATATTACTGCACATTAGAAAAAAGAAATAATTAGATTTTAGAATAAAGCTAATTAATAATAACAATTTAGTTATCTTTTGGTCATCGCACACATCTTTTAACAAAGACACAAACAGATTCTAACAACTACAGAGACTCAAGGACACAATTTTTCAAGTTCTTACATCTCTTATCTGAGAAGAGGAAAAAACCACCAACTTTCTCTTGTCTGCTTTTCAACTATCAAGGGAAGAACAGACATTATAAAACATCACTGCATAAAGTCTTCAGTTCCAGGTGTGTGAGGAAAAGCCTGTTGGGGGCTGTTACTGAACTGAAAACAAACATTTGGGGACCATTTTGGGCTGCTTCTTTTGAGGAAGAACACAGGCACGCCAATGGCAAGAGGTCCCTTGAGACAGCTTCTTCCTCTGCCCCAACAATGCTCAGGCAATATTTCATTTTCACCTTACTCAGTTCTGTAAAAAGGTCAGTGGAAAACACCTTGGAAGAAGACTTTTAAGCTACCAAAATGCACTGCACTCACATCTGAGCCTTCCAACAGAGTAAACATGCCAGTAGGGACTGGCCAAGGTTTGCATCCGTGAATGGGGATAGCCCCGGTTTGCTGCTGATGTCATGAACCATTGACTTGATGTCAATACGACAGTCAAACTGACAATGTTCATTATATAAACTTAAAGAAGATGATCCCTTTCATTTGAAAGTGTAATTCCTGTATTAGCAATCATCACGATTTCCATGTGAAATCTTGAGTAGGCTGTTGCTCCTAATAACTTTCTGAAATGAGTGTACAGTTCAGTGGTGTAAAATGAGCAATACTTGAACAACCAATATTCATCTTAAGACATATGATTAAATTTCCCTGGATCATAAAAGAAGGGATAAAGTAATTATAAATAGGTATCACAGTTACAAACAGTTTGCAATAATTTCTAATCTCTTACATGTACAAAAAAAAAAAAAAAATTAACAAAAAAACATGTACGTGAGAAAACAGATGATTTCTACTAAAATATCCAGGTCCCTAAAAATAGTTTTTTGAATATAGAAGTTAGTTAGCCTAAATCTTTTTTCTTGAAGTTTTTTTTTATTTTTTTGACAGTAAATTTTGTATATGCATGAAATGGGGAAAGGAAGTAATAAAAGTTTAAAAATATTTCAGTACTTCTGATAAATTTAGAGGAAATCCCTTATTCTCAAAAAAAAAAAAAACCCAAACCCCCAGCTGTTATAGAAAAAGAAATATTGCAATCAATATTTACTTGTAATTCATTGACTATGTTTCACTCATTCATGTGAGCTGGTTTTATTACCAGAAGCTTCAAATTAGGCATATATTTGAGTGCAGCCTAAGATATTAGAGTGCAAGATAAAAATCTTAATCACCAATTTAATCTTTTATGTATCTTGTAAATATTCAGGCTGTGTTAGCTTTAAGATGCTTTAAGAACTGCTGGCTGCTGAAGATTACCTTTTTTAAATTGACTGCTGAGTGATTGGCTTGGCTTCTCATTAGCTAGAAGAACTTTCCATGATCCCTAATCACCATGTAGAGTGAGTTAATGTGTACCACTGTCACAGCACATTTGGGATAAACGTGTTTGCACGATACAAAAGGTCCTGCATCTGTTCTGCATTATCTGATGAAATGCAGACTTGCTGGAAGGCTTTGAAAATAAAGATGTGTAAAACATTTTTAAATAACTACAATTGAAAAAGATAAAAATTCATTGCAAAGAGCAGCAAGCAAAAAAAAAAAAAAAATCCCCCAAACTCTCCATATAGTCTATTCCCATTTCATACAAAAGATTTATCATAACCCAGGAGATAATCAGGAATGTTTCAAATTCCCCAAACCAGATCTTGTTTACATTTTGAGGAACTGTAGCAAAATGTTCAGATAACTACTTTCATTGCATTTTCCTTGTTTAACTTATTTTAAAACATTTGCATAGTACAACAAATTTACAGGGTACATCAGAAATATACAGATAAATCATGTTTCCCTCCCAGACCTAATTAAACTGTATGATTAGAGATCAAATATTTTACTGTCTGCAGTCAGTGCACTCACTTTTATGTAAATGGAGGCAGCTTACAAGTCGGTGTCCTGATTTTTCAGGACTCCGAAGACCATGGGCTGCTCACATGAACTGAAAGGGTAACTCCCAGGAAGTATCCCCAAAATGCTGCCTGTCATCTCTTTAAAGCTCTGGTTGTGCTAAAGAGATTAGAGTGGAAAGAAAGTGATCCATTTAAGATCCAGGAAACTGAACTTTCTGTCTTCTGAAGATATTCACGAAGGAACAAATTTTTTACCATTACTATTTTTTTTTTTCTCAGAAAGAGGATCTGGTGCATATTGAAGTTTCTACTTTAAGCCAAGATTGTATGGTCATTATATAAAATTTCTTTGTGCCATATATTGGTTTTATTTATGTGGTCCAGGGAAATTACTCAACACTAAAAAAAAAAAAAAAAAAGGAAAGTAAGACAGTCATTGCCCAATCTTTTTGATAATTTTAAAGTATATATATCAATATATGTTTATCATTAGGTTTCACATCATGAGGCTTGAGAATGTAAGCACTTTAGAGAGAAAACTATTTTAAGGAAGCACAGTATAATCATTAGATTAAAGACAATAAAATGCAAAATTTTCTTAAGATACACATCTAGGAAAGCAAATAACTGATTCGCAGCATCATTGTTTCAACAGAATAGCTCCAAATATTTAACCAAGTTCAAATAGAAATAATATTTCAGATAAAACCTGGAGTGATCTTCGTAGCTTTCAGCCTGATCTCAATTTAACATTGAACATTTTAATGTTAATTTAAAATATTTATTATTAGCTGCTTGTCTCATTCAGCTTGCTGCCTAGTACTTGTAAAATTCCACTGGCAACCAGCAAAAGGATTCCAGGGAAGTGAGGGGAAAAGTAAACAGTGTGATTTGATTACCTTTTCAACAGTCTTATTAGCATTCTTCCATGAAAGGAAGAAGCATTGTAAAGTCAGTTTACATTTAGCAGCCAACAATTATTAAGGTCTGGAGTCTTGTTTGAATCCCAAGTTAAAACTAAGATAAAATACAATTCTTTTTAATGCGGCAAATAATTGACCACACAGCCAAATCAAAACATGGATTCTGTAAGTATTCACACACAGATAACTTTCTGAAAGACAAACTTCATCCAGGCGAGAGTCATGACTATGCCAAAAGCAATTTTTTGAGTTGAGTAGAGGAGCACATGGGTCAAATTTAAGGACTGCTGAAACAAAGAGACTGGTAATATGACAAATATTTCCAAATCTTAACTTCATGGATTTAAAAAAATGAATGTATTTTAAAAAACTTTTCTTATGTTCTCTTCAAGTTGGTGTTTGGGTTGTTTTTTGGTTTTTTTGTTTTTTTTTTTAATGACACACTAGACTTCCACAAAAAAAAAAATTGCCACTAGAATAAATCTTGAAAATAGGTATAGACTTTGTTCACATCTTTGAAGATAAAGCTGTTTACCCAGCAATTATTTTTAGGCTTTACTCTGTGTTCCTGTTACACATTTGTAACTTCAAAGAATAAGTAACATTGTTGCATTGTTTTTTACGGCTATTCAAATGATTTCTATTCATATGTATTAATAAAATCTCTTTTGAGACTTCCTAGCAGTATTTGTCAGATTTGTCTACCATATCTGCTATCAAGGTCTCATTCATCTCTATACCATATTTGCAATTCTTTGTAAAATTGCCTAATTTTTCAGTGTCATATTATTTCTGCTATAATTCTTTTAGGCTGAAATTCATCCTGTTTCAAAAGTTTTTTCAAGGCCTGTGTGCCACTGAAACACCACCTGAACTTTCAAAGTAATGTTTTGTGCCAATCATAGATGAAGTAGGATTGCAATCTCTTAGGTAACTTGTCCATTCTTTATAGTTATTTATGGGTTGCCAATTGAGAATACTTTAGGGAAAAAAGTGTCTTGTTTATTAAACTGTATCTCCACTATCAGAAATTATGCCTTTATTATTGTTAAATATATATTTTGAGTCAACTTCTTGTATAAGACTGATATTAATGGAAATGCCTGTAGAGTTGATTTGCTATAATAAAAACCTTTTGGAGCTGGAAAAGCCCAGACACTACTGGGTAATGATACAAGCAATAAAATTATGTAAACATTTTCAGTAGAAGTTAAACAATTAAAAGTGACTTAATCCTTTTATTATTTTTTTTATTTATAGTAATACACAATATTTGATATTTGGTTGTGGTTTTGTTTTATTTTTTAAATTAACTTTTATCATTATCATTAAATATAACTAGGTATTTGGACAAAAATGCAAATCATTATTTAAAAAGAATATATTGCATTGAAGCATAACTGCTCTTATTCCAAAGTCCATGCCTCCCTATTTTCCCTCCCCATTTCTTGAGGAATCCTTGTTAAAAAGTG
This sequence comes from Cettia cetti, assembly GCA_013401135.1. Classification (NCBI taxonomy): domain Eukaryota; kingdom Metazoa; phylum Chordata; class Aves; order Passeriformes; family Sylviidae; genus Cettia; species Cettia cetti. Next base: position 136,305 of record VZUI01047434.1, read on the forward strand.
GGACATTTAGTAGTTTAGTATTCCTAGGCAGTAGATTTTGTCTGTGCAGAGAACTTTTAAATACCATTTCTTCCACATGTTGAGTTAAAAATTGGACCCCTGTGTTTCAGTTCTTTTTTTAAAATAGGTAAACTCGACTAATCTTCCAGGCATTTTCCAGCATAAGTTTTTACAGAGATTTTACCTTTTTATAAATGCAATCTTAGAGTTAATATGTTATACATACAGATGTGTTGAAGTGTTTAATATATTAGACAAACCAGCAACATTCACTGCACATTTACCAATTAGAATAAGTGTTTGCTACACTGTTAAAGAGGAATAAATACTTTTATACTTTAAGTAATTATCATTAGCAACTCTGAGAGGATTTTTCAGCTGCTTGGAACACTTGCTGAATATATTGTTTTATTGACTCATCCTTCTTCTTGGCTTAGTTTGCTACATAATTTTTTTATGAAAAAAGTAAGCTAAAGAGAGGCAACTAAATAAGTAACAGTGATAGTTCACAAAACAGAACAATTAGCCTAAAACAGAACAATTAGTTCTCACTATCTAACTAAAATACCACAAGACAATTGAGAAAGAAATGTCTCAGGATTCTGGAATTTCAATTGATTGTCAGAACCTAAATACTGTTAGATTGAGGTATCAATGATTGCAACTTCTGTAAAACTAAAGATGTAGGGAAAGTACTTTTTTCCTCCACTTCCCCCTAATATAAGCCAGCTAAAAATATTTGCATGATTCTGAGTAATTATTCTAAAATACTTTTTGAATTGTCAAGATCAGGGTTTTTTCTTTAAAGCATGATCCTTTTCTTATTCTCCATATAAAAATACCAATTCTTGAAAACATCATGTCTGTAGATATGATGGAACATAGGAAATAGGTGCAGAATGAAACAAGATTTTTTTTAAAGTACTGAAACTCAAAAGAAACACTTTAGTAATAACAGAACATATTGTTAGATGTAGTCTTTCAAAAATTGCTATTGAAGAGTATCAATTATTATTTCATAACAACGTGTTTCTTTTCTTATGAAATTTTGGAATCTATGGAATCTAGAAATTGTTCTAGAATTAAATTATTCCTACATTCAAACTATAGATGGCTTACAGGAAATATATACTCATTAACAATGAATAATGAGGGAAAACATAAAAAGCTTTTATAGGATGCAACAGCGAAGAAGTATATTGTGTCACTATTTCTGTAGGACAGACTAATACAGGGACTTGGACATTTCAAACATGTTGAGAAAGCTATGACTTTTCAATTACTGTTGCTTTTATAGAACAATTGAACATTTGGGTTTGGATTTTCAATGGTCGTCTAGTCCAACTCATCACATTCAGTCTGACCTTGAATGTTTCCAGGGATAAGACATCTGCTATACCTTTGGGAAAATTCTTTTAATGAAGTGTTATCACCTCTTTTGTAAGTCTTCTTCCTTAAATCTGATATAAATTGACACTATTTTAGTTTAAAACCATGGCCCCTTGTTTTATCACAACTGACACTGCTAAAAACCATCCATCCATCACATCCAAACCTTGCTACCTTTGGGGTCCCTGTAGGACAGGTACTGTTCACTAAGGATATGAAATACCAGTGTACATAACTGACCATAGTCTGGTCCTAAGATCCCACCATGATCTCAACAAATTCTTTATTCTGCTCGACTGTCCCCTTGCAAAGGCAAACTAGAGGTGCACACAGTAAGCACACGCACATTTCATTTTGCCCAGAAGTTGAAGGTAAGCTCCCGAACTTTCAAGTTCTCTTTGAACCAAACCCAAGCGCAGAATCTTTCAGCATCAGTCCCAACTCTACAAGAAATAATTGCTTTACTCACACAATTTGTGCTTGACATTTCCTGAAGTGCCAATTTTTGGTACCCAAAACAATTTCAGAGAAAAGGATAAAGGAACTTTTTCTCAGTTATGTCTGTATGCAATTTTCCTCTCTCTTTTCCAGTGTTCTCGAAGGCTGTTTCTTACATCCCTGAGGGGGATAGCCTTGAGGAAAAGCAACCTCTCGTTTGTATCTGTTTTTTTCAAGCTGTGTTTTACATCTTGTGGTGTCATCAGGCAGTATATCAAGAGCATTACTGCACTTGACTTTCCTTATTTTCTCCTGACAATATCCTCAGGGTTGATAAATGGTCCTGCTTTCCTATAGAAGGCAATGTATTTATTTGGATCCTATATATAAGTTTATGAAATCATGACATTCTGCAGCAGAACCTGGAGAAACAAGCAGTGGCTATTTCATCAGTTAACCCTTAGAGGATGATTGTTGTTGTCGGTCCTCATCATTAACTCCTTGAAGACTGAAAATGTGTAATTAATAACAACAAGTTGCAGTTCAACATTTTGCAGCATCAGGTTTATTGCCATGCAAGCTAAGGAATAGTATTATTTGTATTTTACCAGTATTTTTAATCAGTGCAAAATGGTACACGTGTTTCTGGGAGCAAATGCAGAAGACAAACTTAGGGATAGTGTGAGGAGAGAGAATTGAAAGCATAGAAGAGAAACATAATCTGTTTTGCTTGCTTTTATACTGCACATTTTTGCTTAAGCTTGTTCATGCTTGAATCACTGTCTTAGTGATGTTTATTCAAGGAATCACAAGGTGAGTTTCAGGGAGTGTAAAGACTGGCCTCACTGCAGCAGTCTTTGAAACACCTTTCATTTAACTGCAGTTGTCAATTCTAGCTCACTCATAAAAATAACTAAATTGGTGAGATACAATACAAGAAGCTGAAGCACACAGTAGTGAGAAGCATTGCTTCAAAGACATGAGAAAATGGATTCCAATCAGTCTAGTTCCTTCCCCACTCAGCCAGCGCTGCTGTATGTCCTGCAGCCAGGCTTTCTGACTGCCTCTGCTACTTGAGATGCAGGCAGTCACGCTTTGGCACATCTTTCTACTCCTGTTCTTCCACAGCTCAAAAGTCCATTTCACACCAATGTCAGTTCTTTCAACGGTCATGTAAAAAAACAGCTATAAAATACGTGTGTTGTAAGTTCTTTAGAACAGGAAATAGCTCTGTTTAATTCAGTTTCTAGAGTTTGTTGACAAGAAATCACTAACCTATCTTGCATTACAATAGAAATGACAAGTGCTCCTAATAAATGGAAAGGAATTTATTTTACAGATGCCAAACCTGCTCCTGCATGTCCCAAACAGATGGGTTCACAAATCAGTTGGCTGCAGTTTCAGAGGAATGCTGGAAGTTTATCTGATAGAGAGCTGGTGTAGAGCCCAGATCTGTCACAGGAGTGCCCCAAGGAGTTGCTCTGTAGCAGCCCCCACTTTTCCTGCTGCAATCAGTAGGCCAGAAACAAGGAGCAAACGGGATGGGAACCATCATGAACTGCTCATCCCCTTCTGCTGTTACCAGGGATCATATGCTCTAGATTATTCCATGAGTGAGGAAGTGCCGCTGATTAGTGACTCAGTGCCAAATGTATGTTTACTAACTCTTCATCTCGGAGTATTGCTGTATTAGAAAATGCATTTTTATTTGTGGTGTCATTTTATTATGTGCAGTAATTTGGTTTCACATGGTATGTCACCCGGGGGGTTATTTGTACATAAAGGGAGAGATGTTAAACTCAATCTCTCTTATCACGAGTTAATGAAATTAAACCACAGCAAATAAATTGATGTAATTTGCTGGCACACATTAATTTCCATATCTGGGTTGCTGAAGAGCAGAGCCCACTAACATGTGCAGTTAAAAAGTGATTAAATACTCCATTTTTGATGGCCTAGGAGGAAATACAAATAAATAATTAGGCAGAGCCTAGAATGACTTTTGAAATATTTTGGGAAAGCTACTACAATATATATAATGTAGTTGTGTATTCTTTACAAAATTCAATTCAATTCAATTATTGCTTCCAGATTTGTTGCCACTTTGGAACCTACACCAGTAGTTCACATATTTCATATCAAAGAAACTATTATGGCATATTCCTTCAGCAGCCATCTGTATCACGTGATAAGTTGTTCCTCAGTTTTGCTTCTGTAACACAAGTGACAGGATCTGTAAATCTGCTGGGAAAAATTCCCTGTGGCCATAGATTCGTTCACCCAAGCAAATGGCCCTGCTGGAGGCAGGAAGCAGATGCTGTCATCTACAACACAGCAATCTTTTTCTTGGCTCCAACCCACACTGATTGCAACTCTGAACTTTTTAAATTTATAAGGGTTAGAAATACTGTAGCATACATTGAGAAACCAGCTGCAGGTAACTATTAGTTCTTCTCTTCCTTCCTTTTGTTTCTCCTGATCCACACGCTCATCCCTGCACTCAGAATATGGCTGTGCTACACTCTGGAGGATGGTTATTTATTTGTTTATTTTGGTAGTGACTTGCTGCCATTGAATAATTCACACAGTACGTTGTCATAGCTTTGCAGTGGTCAGGTTAGGCTGGACACCTACATCAATTCCTGTGGCTTCCCTTTGCAAGTACACATCATCTGTCCTGACCCAACTGCTAGAATTTTAAACATTTAAACATTTCATGAGTAGCATGTCAAATCTGAAATGACTATGGTTGTAGAATATCAGCCATCACTGAAAGAAGGAATTAGTGGGGTCAGTTTGTGACTACAGGCTCCTTTTCCTTTTTTAATAAACTTCTCAACCTGCACTGAAAGTACCTCACTGGCTGATTTTCCAAATATTAATGAAACTGCAGAGAAAAATATGTGCTATTATTCTGTTAGCTTTTTATTATTATTATTATTTTTAACCAAACCTGTTGGCTTTTGTTTTGTAGCAGAAACAGAATTGCAATTTGTTTTTCAATGACATAAATCTGCCAAGGTAAGAAAAACTCCCCTTTCACTGTCCACAAAGGTAGGCTGCCCCCCCCCCCCCACCATCCAACGTGGCTGTTCCCTTGATTGATTGCATGTTTTGGAATATCTGTTGCCTGGATAGAACAGATGCTTGTTCCTTACTTTTTGGCATCTGTAAGCCTTTAGGAAATTGTCTTAGCTGTTTCCAACTGGAAACTTGTTTGCAAAGCAGCACTTGTGTATAGCTTTTTTCTTATATTGATCTAATGCTGAGGAGGGAAGCACTGGGAAAATTTGGTAGCTGAACTGGGCACTGGGGGAGGCTACAGGGGTGGCTTCTGTGAGAAGCTGTCAGAAGTTTTCCCCATGTGCAGTAGAGCCAACACCAGTTGGCTCCAAGATGGACCTGCTGCTGGCCAAGGCCAACTGTGGCTGTGGTAGTACCTGGGTGATTTAAGAAAAGCAAAAAACCCCTCAGCAACTGCAGCCGGAATGAAGAGTGAGACTATGTGAGAGAAACAACTCTATAGTCTCCATGGTCATTGAAGAACACACATTTATATGTGCACACACACACACATATATATATGCACAAACACACAGAATATTGTTAGGAATTAAACTAATTTTTTTTCTGTCATTTTTTCCATGTATAAATTCTTTCTTAACATAGGCATGAAAATGATGGAGCACAGATAAAATTCAAATAATTAAAATTTTACTGTGTTGTTAAGTAAATGTTTCTTTATCTTTCTGTACACACTTGTGCAAAGAACACACCTAAGATGCAGGTGCAACTAAGCACCGTTTGTCCTCTAGTGATAACAATTAGCAAGAGTACTTCAATGGTAGGAAAAAAGATTTTCATTGGAGTAAATCACTGAAAATACTTTTGAGCCAAAGAAAGAAAAATTATTTTGGAAAAATACAGTCATTGAATTACAAAGATACTTTATTTAATCCTTCTCTCATACCTTAATTTGTTTCTAGGAAGTGCCCTTTTTAAATGTATAGCAGACAATTCAAGGCTTTTGCACTTGTCACCATGTCTTAATTGCACAGATTTATTTAGGCCCTGTATGACTTAGGCCAGGTATCCATTAACTTTCAAAAGCATCCACTTTCTTTCACATGGTTTACTTCTTACCCCATGACAAAGGCCTGTCCAGTTCAGGTTTGTATCTGAGCACCCCAGAACAACATGTGTGTTTTATCTTTACAAATGGTAGACTAGCAAAAAAAAATCTCCACTTTGATCATGTGAAATGTCCTGTGTGCCTTATGAACACTCACACAAGAAGTCTGATGTTGTAGACCCACCTCTAGCACCAAGGTACCTTTCAAACTGTGCACAACAGAAGAGTAATGAGTTGTATTAGTGAGATATTGACTCATATTCTTGCTCACTAGTAAGTCTAAAGAAATATAGAGCTGCATTAAGCTTCCAGGTTCAAATAAGACATAAGCTATGGCAGGTCTGCCTAGGAAGCAAACAGCAACAGCACACTGCAATACAGAGAATATCAGAAATTTTTAGCTGTGGTCAGCCTTGACTCCATGTGTAATTATAAAAAAAATGCATTGTCACTGAACTGCCAAATTTTCAGTTGCTGATAAATTGTAAAAATTACCTGGTTTTGGTAGCACGGAGATCACACCTTGCTAATTTGAGCTTCTAACTCCTGCATGTATTTTCAGACACCATCATATATCTCCTCAAATATGTTATTCAGATAAAAATACTTTTTCATTAACTGGCAGGAATTTGCTCACCTTTATGCCTGATTGGGGCAGAAGAGGGGCTGATGTTGTTTCATCATCACATGCATACAGGTCAAAGCCAAACCATCAGAATCTGTGCATCTTCTATACCCAGACTGTCTCTTGTGCTCAGCTCTAGACATTAGGAGTTCACCATCAACTACAAATATGTTTCATACACTACACTACTCATACATAGAGAGAAGGTTATATCAAGCCAATTTTTCCCCATCTAGAATAATGTTCCATAATTTATTTCAGGCATGTGAAAATATAGAAAAATGTTTGACTGCTATATGGTATACTACCATTATTTATGCATAGGGCCTTTGAAGAAAATATTTAAGTAAAAGAGAAAATGGAAGTTTGATTTATGATAAAGCTATTTCACATATTAAACTTATAAAGCATTAGCATCAATGTGATACTAAGAGTATGTAAGCTTTTAAAAGTGAGCTGTGTTGAGTTAATTTTTTTACTGCCCTTTGTGTATAATAGGGAAAAATGGCAAAAGACATTTATCTGTATCCTTTTTCATAGTTCCTTAATGAAAAACTATGAAGAAAGGAAGCTGTTTGGTTCAGAGATTAGGAATTTATCCCCTATTTTATGTCAGAATACAAGACATGAATATTTCAAATACTTAATAAGAAATGATAAACAGTTCATTCAGCCCTGAGTCATCCATCAAACAGAAGCGCATTTTTATACATCCCTGCCAAGCACGTATCTTTTAGGCAGCACCTGGGAAAACTTGACTATTAAAACTGCTTCAGGCTGAAGTCTGGTCTTTGATACCATTTTGCTTCCACACCTCAAACCCAGATCTTGATTTTACCTCCTCGGCTGCAGGTTAGCTCATCCAGCCTTGGTTCACCCTGCCCCTTTCTTGCCTCAGAATCTCTCATTGTTGTATAAATTCTCCATTCTTGACTCCAGCCTGACCCAAATTGCACTCACATCTATCTCTTTAGCCTTGGCATACAGATCCTGACCTCAAATTCCAAACAAATTCTTGCTCTCTCCCTATCTGCCAGCATTCCTGCCCTCTAGCTCAGGTGGTCAATACTATGGTGTTTGGGTTTGGCCTACATGGTATTGATTTCTATGTCCTTAAACACTTCCTAGAAAAGATTTAAATTATGCATTTATAAAAACCTTGGGATTATGATTATTTAATTGCATTACTATAAAAATAAATAAAAGTTACAGTAAAGAGGCCATTTACAATGTCTCCAAATGATTTATTTCATGTATTTCTTTAATCAGTAAAGCATGGAATTGTTTTCCTCCATGAGAGACAAATGAGGGGGAACAACATAGATTCCATCTCTTAAACTTGGACCACGTTTCATATTCATTAACACTAGAAAGACAGAGGACAAATTTCACTTTAATCAGTATTTGGATGTTTGGGTAGTTTTTTGCAGACTGCTGATGACTGGACAATCCTGAGATATGTTGAAAATTTTCTGTTTTCAGGAATGCCAAATGAGCTTAGACTGTTAAAAATGGGCTGGGCTGGGCTTCATCCCTTGTGCCAAGGAAGAGGCAGGATAGTCTCTGTGATACTCAATGATATAATCGGAATTTTAAAAGAAGAAGAAAAAAATTTTTTTTAGATATACACCAGGAAAGGCAACATTTTAGTGAATGATTTTCTTGCAAAGCTTTCTACAGTATGTATATGATTACATATCACGTGAACCACTGCAAACAGGGGATCAAGAGATCAAGAAATAACAGGCTTCTTTGGGAACAGAAATTTTGGAGAAAGATACAGAATAATTGTAGAGGGATCTGCTCTTTTGTATAACCATTTGTCAATTTATTTTAGGTCTAGTCAGTGGTGAATAATGGAAAGGAGACAATGAGAGATTTCATTTCTTCAATTTGGAGATTATGCTCTCCTAAAATGTCCTTGAAGGCACAGTGATCCATTCTTCTTAAACTGAACAAGTCATAGAACATATTTTCTCTCTCTTTCCTACTCTTCCACAACAGTAAAAGATGCAAATCCCCTTAAAACCTTGAGTATTGTCTGCAACATATAGTAAACACACAGGTGTGTACACTGTAAAATAAAGGTAGAAGTTATACCATGACACACAGAGGGATAGCTGTGAATAAATTGTTTGAATATAATCAATTGGATGCTAATAATATTTTAGTTTGAAATAAAAAATCAATAAAAAGAGAAGCAAAGTTCAGTAGAGGTAAGACCTGTAGACTGAAGAACCTCTCTACAATTTACAGGAAGTTTTCTTGGCTTGTAACCCATACATTGCCCAGAAAGGCTAATAATAAAAGGCCTTTTTATCTCATACATAACATATATTTCTTAATTACCTTGTTTTATCTAGTCTGTGAATAATTGAATACCCCTAATATGCTAATACTGCTAATACTACAATGATCTAGGATCTTGACCTCTACTAATGCTTGTCCATCTGCAACCATCACAGCTATGACAGAAAGAAAAGAAAAAACAACTCTTCTATTTGAAGAAATCATTTAATACATTTGAAAAGGATATACTTAGTAATTAATCTGATTTTAAATGAGTCTGATCTTTTTTTGACAGAGAAAGATTGGATTTTGAACTAGGTGAATGAATATTGCTAACTGAAATGTACTGAAAGCTACTTTTACCTAGGTGCCATGTGAGAATTATTACGGTCTTGAAATGTTTTTTCACAGTGCTGTTTCCAAGGCTTTTATTTTCACTGGACCATAGAGTAAGAAGTGAAGTGGCACTGCTGTACAGCACAGCACAGTGATGTGATGCAGCACAAGGTATCACAGCCAGTGTCTGTGCCCTGACATAGCTATAGGCATTCTCCATAATATCAGCAGGTACGCACTGATCAGAAAACAGGGAACACCTGGATTCTTCTCATATGGGAGATGAATTTATGATTCTTGGATAAAGAAGGGTACCAGATTAGCTATCATTCCTACTTTGGTGGGTTTTGCTGTCCTTCCTACTGCACCTAGAAGGTGCTGCAGTGGGCACATCACACTTGCACAACCCTAAGCTGTGATGGCGTCTTCCACTTGTGAATTGTATATGGCATCCATGCCTTGAAACTACTGACTCCCCTAGGTTAAAGTGCAGATTCCTCAGCTCTCTTGCTTTAAATATATTTTAAAATTAATTTTACAAACATTTTAAAGTGTCAACCTTGCTTGTTGGTCCTTTTGGTCTAACAGCGTAGCAAATCCTCTGTCACCAATCTGACTCACGCAGCACATTAGCACAATGTGCCCTCATCCCGGTGTTTCCATTGGTCTGCCCACTCTATCATTCTAGTCCAGCAAGACACTTGGGTTTAATGTCTTGAAATTGGAGTGAATGACAATCTTCTTGAGCTTTGCATGGACATTCAGGTTCACTGGTATTCAATATAAAATGTTTTGGCCTTTTTCATTGAAATGCCATTTACTAAGAAACTTGTTTGTTACACTCCTCTGAAAACATTTGTGTTCTCACAAACTGAGAGTACTTATTTTATTAAACACCCCTGCTAATACGTACATGTTGATAGTACTTTTTATTTTTCAAAATTCACATATGTCAGAGATTGGGCATTGTTTATCACTAAGTAAACATCATATATTTCATCTGGAAGGCAGTTCTACCAAGTGAGAAGATTTGCTTCTTCTAACTGACAATGATAAACTGTTCATACAAAACCAGAAGTAGTGGCTTATATTATTTAAAGTAAATAGAATTTACATGTCCATAGTGAAATGAATATGTTTTTTACTTTATTGCCATTTAGATAGAAATAGGTATTTGCTGAAGCAGCAGAAAATGTTGAGGTTTAGTTCTGATGTATATTATATTTCATTTACTGCAAAGCACACAAGATGTAATATTGCATGTTAAAGACACTCTTTAATTTTAACATTACTTTTGTTCCAACAAATTCTGAATGTTTAGGGCTAAGACTTACATTTGTTTATGCTGATACTTGTAAGTCATATATGCTCAAAAGACTGAAGATATTTAGATTCTGTTGGGATAACTTAGAATTCAAAAGCTGGTTATTTGAGAGAATATATTTGCTTACTTTCCCTGTCCCCCATCTGAACTTTTCCAAATATTCCGCTTAAACCATCCTGTTGAAACTGGAAGGTTTACTGTTTTTTGATCTGTGAACCATAAAAGTTTTTAAGGAAATTTTTTTCATTTAGATTCAACACATGCAACAAATTGCATCAAAAGTACATTTTTCTGAAGGAATAATAATCCCAAACCTGTCTTCAAGCGCTGAGTCCAGTAACATCTGTGGAAAATTACTTGTTTTGATTCTCTGACCAAAAAGTCAGAATATCTGAAAGACATTCCTATCTAGTGATTAATCAGATTCCAAATAAAGAGGAATAAATTCTTCCCTGTGAGAAATACTGGAACTGGATCAATGGCAAAATGGACGGGAAAATGAACACGTTACTATTTCTGTGACATTAACAACCTAAGGTATTCCCATATTTGTTTTTTCCATCTGCAGATTACTTCCAGTGTGGGTTCTGTTTTTTTCTTGCTTCCTAAGACTGAAAACCAAAATTTTGTTCTCGATGCTTAGAAGGTGATTTAAGGTATTTAAAAGAAGTTATCAATTTTATGTTTATATAATTTTTTTAAACTTCTAGAATCCAAAGTTACAAAAAATGTGGAGTCTATAAAACGCTATTAGTCATTTTTACTTTGAATGTACATTTCTTCAACATATATAGGATAAAAGCAACTGATGAACCTAAGCTAAACTGTTTCCCTGGAAACAACTTCAGCTATTTGAAACCACCTAGTTAATCTTGTATATGGTTCAACTTCAGGCTACCTGATATATATATTATTATTTTGGATGTTAAATCCTTGACAGGGATGGGGCAGGGGAGGAGGGGTGTAAAATCTAACAGTAAGTGGTATTTTTCAAACGTGATACCTTAGGCTACAAGCATAACTCACCAGTATTTAGATATGAAAGAGGTCTTTGTCTCAGAAATGAAGGTATGCTGCCCGTTAATATCTAGGAACTAAGTTCCTCTGAAAATCCTCTGCTGCTTTATTGAGATGCTAAAGTAAAAATTTATGCTTTTAATGTTATACGTGTATGTAAATGTAAAGCGTCTCATTTACAAAAATCATCACCACAACAGGCCGTAATTGGCTTTCAGCCTCAGCTCAAGTATACAGGATTGAATGCTTGTTCTTAGCAAAAGTTAATCTTCTTCCCAGATAAAAAATGAAGACATTTTGGAAACTGGCAGGATTTTGATACCTCATTCTGCCTATAATCCTTTTGCAGAGGTGCTTGCATGAAATGAAATTTTTTAATATTAATTTCAAAACCAAAAATAAATTTGTTTACTTAGTGGCAAAATCCTCCAGTACATCCTTTGATCCAAGAAGAAACTTTCAAACCCTTAATCCTTAGTTTTGGAAATCTCTTACAGAGACTGACTCCAACTTAATTTTATTCATCATCATAAGACTGATTAATGATAAATCAGGCTCATTATTCAGACCTTGTCTATATTCTTGTCAGTTCTTTTTTTTTTTTTCATTGATTCCCTTCTCTGTTTTTTGCCTTCTCCTATTCCAACAGTTTAGGAAGATAGTAGCTACTGCAACATGGTTTACATTGAACACAGCAGTCAGTGCACTCATTTGGAAGTCTGTGCAATGAAGAGCTGGGAATGATTTCACCACCGACCCCATCCCCAAGCTATTCACTGACTAGAAAAATACAGTCAAAATTCATGTGTTCTTAATGCTCGTTGTGTTGAAAATACTGCTACAACCTCATATAGACCACAAAACTGACTAAGCTGAAACGCTGTTGCATAAATGCTTTACATTCAGTTCAGTCCCTTCTTAAAAGATTTCTAATACATTTAAGGAGATAATAGCCAATGAAATATCTTGAAACATTAATATCCTAGTATTGATCTTATTAAAACTAATCCAAATGATACCTTTGGTACCTTTGGTACTTCCTGGTATCTTTGAAGAAAAGTGATTTTTTTGTATGAGAAATGCAAGGAGAAATTAAAAACAGAGTATATGGGAAATACATACATTTTTTGGCTAGCAACTCAGATATTTTGCTTGCAATTATGTGTCTTGGTTGCTGTAAATAGTAGGAATTTTCTTAGAAAGTTTTAGCCCCCTAAAATTTTCATTGTTTCATTGATCTCACTTATGGTATCAGGATCACTAAACCTTCTTTGACCTGAACGTCAGTGTAGGAATACTAATCTAATGACTTCTCTGGAGATGAACATTTTGCATCAGCTAGTCAGATTGTTCCTTTTGGAAATAAGTGGTTCCAAAAGGAAATTTATAATCATGGAGAAGTAAAAAGGTCAGATTTTCTGTAATTCTTCATATTTGCAGCCAAGTATGTCTTGCAGATGCTAATAACATTTTTCTACCATGTGAAAAAGCTATACAGCAAGGGTTTTAACTACATGGCATATATTTAACAAGCAGAAAATTTTCCTCACATACATCTGAAATAAGTTTACAACTATAAACCAGGAGTATTTATTAAATGTATTTTTATTGCTTCCACATCTCTCATTTTCATAAACTGCCATATTATTTTGTCTAAAAGACTGCTCAAGAGTTTATTAAAATTTCATTAGACACAAATAACCCAAAGAAACAAATGAAGCAAAATTAAAAAAACACAAAAACAATCCCACACCAGTATAACACTTCCTTTTAACCTCAGATTTAGTTTCATGTAAGACTTCTTCTTTCTTGCTCAATAAATATCATAGACTTACACAAACATTATTTTCCTTCCTTACAACAGCTACAGGTGCTATTTTCTACCATTTTTCCTTTTTGTTCTTATATAGAATATTTTTTATTTGGGTTGTATTCTTTAATTTTGAGCAGAGAAACAAGCCTGAAATTCATTTATTTTTAACATCACAACAACCAATCTGACCTTCTAACCATAAATATTGTTTTGTCAATCAGAGGGGAAAAGTCATGTGAGAAGATTAATACACAAAGGAGAAGTTTCCGACCAATCACTAATTGTTAGCAATTTTGCTATGTCACAATTTCAAATAGGTACCCATTTAAGATTAAACACATTTTTGAATGTTCTTTCTTCACATAGGAAATATGTGTAGGTATAAACCTTTTTTATGTTCTGTGAGGCAGCACAGAATTAATTTTTAATGAATTTGTGGATTCACAATGAGAAAAATCATCTTTTGACTTGTAAACAGAGGACCAGTTCATCAAGGAATTATTGTAAGTAATAAATACAGAAATCTGCAATTTCATATTAGAAGATACACATTAAATGTTATATCTATTTTTTCCAATTCTGGTGATAAATGTGCCATTTATTTCTCAGGGTTTTTTACCAGGATTTGAATGTCTGTGGTTCCCTAAAGGACGTTTTTTCAAAATAAATGTTTCCTTGCTGCCATAATAATTTCCTAACTTCTTAAATCTCTTCCTGCTAGATATCAAGAATTAAAAAAAACCCAAAAAAACCCTAGACTTAATGACTCAACAGACAACTTTTATGTGTGTTCTCTTTAAATTCAGTGCTTAAAGAAATGAGATAAAGTTTCTAGTGATTTTGAGTGATCCCCACTGTGATGTCACAGTGGTCCCCTCTTCTGTGCAGTACCCTGTTTCACATTTACACACATGTATTCTAGAAATGGTTTCTCTGTTTGTGACACCTCTGAAAATTTAAGAGATTCAGCTGCACTGCAACTGAGTAGAACAGTATAAATCTCTGCTGTCACTTCATGCTTCATTTCCCTAATCCTTTCAGTGCCACTGGAATAACTTCAGGATTCTTTTTTGAGATTGCGTGTCAGCTGGCTTCAGAGGGCAATGCCCGCTGTAATTTAGAGCACTGCTTGCACACTGCGTCCCTAGTTAGAGGAAACTGCACAACCAAATACTTTTGCTGCTCACATGAAAATATATTTCTTAACTTTTCACAGCCAAAGAGCCATTTCCTTTTCTTTCCTGCAGCCACCACATTTCCAGCAGTGTCATCAGAGCACATGACCCTGCCCCACAGCATGTAATTACCTGTACAAGCCAGAAAGATCCAGCTGTGAAAGGTATTCTGCTACAGGTAGCATATGGCTCTGCAGGGTGTCCCATCTGCCATGGCTTCAGCAACTGCAGACGGTCTCATGAAAGGCTTCCAAGTGACTTGGTGGCTTTGAGACAGCATCCCCCCTTCTTGTGTCCCCTCACCCTGTTTTCTGGTTCCATGCAGCTTTGATTCTAAGTTCTCTGTATTCTCTGGCATGATCTGTTCAGCAACAGTAAAGCAGGCACTTAGAAAATGGTACCTATATTTATTCTGAATGAAGATTATATCACTTAAAGCCCTGCTTAAGAATTTACATATTTTCTCTTTTTCATTTTATACCTTTTGACAAAAACAGATTCATGTGCCTATTGATAAGGAAATGGATTGACCTTTTCACCTGGGAGGTAATTGGAGAGTCTTGTCAGCATAAGACAGTTTGCAACTTTTGCCTGTATTCTTATATGAGAGTGAAAACTGAAGAAGAGTTGATTAAGTTTACCTGGGCCTTCCTCTAGTTACTATAAAAAAATAGAATTTTTAGGCTAGAAACATGTGTTTTCCAGTTCAGACAGTTGTCTTTTCTCAGGTCTTGTTCAAAGTAGAGAGTCAGGCCATGGCAGGGACACATCAGCAGTATAACTTAGGGACAGCTTGTTCTTCTTTTCTCTTCCAAAACATTTTTCATGTCTTCTTTCAAGACTCTTTGTGGTCATTTTTCACACATACGATAGTGTACTGTCTCATCAGTAGCCTATCTTATAAATGGCACCATGAATAATTATGAAAAAACCTTTTTATCCTCTCCTTAAGCAGTACTGAGGTAGAGTTTGTTTGGGAAGCTAAGATGCTTGGTTTTATATCCCCAGCATCTTGTTACTGAAGAAGCTAAACTGGAGTGCATCAACAATCTGAAACATAAACTGGCCAACATTCAAAGTCATCCTTCATTCCTTGGTAGAGCCAGAGACCTGCAAGGCAAAGACAGGGGATTCAGAAAACATTTCTGTCTCTAAGAATTTCTCAAAGCTTTCAGTTGTCTCTTTCTTTCTTTTTTTTCCCTTCCTTTTATATGTTATATTCTGGGAGAGTTTTGTTTGCATTTCATTGTTTAGCACATTTACAAAAAATGTCTTCTTGTTTCCCACTGTGCCGACTGAGTTACAGCTTGATGTCCTGTAGAAATATTCTCTCAGGGGAGAGAATAATTCTGCCTGTTTAAAATAATTTTGCCCTGTTTGTCTGTAATATTTTATTATTTGAAGTTGAATTGACTTATGCTGAGACAGAAATTGGCTTAGTATCTTTCAGGGCACATAGCTACATTTAGTATCTTTCAAAATTCTGTGAACATTTTAAAGATGTCACATCATAATATATAAGTGAAACTCAATAAACTATTAATGCAGATTTATTTTGAATGTAGAACACTTTTTCATGTTTGTATTGAAGAGAGCAGTGGCAGGACACTAAAATTATAGGGCAGCAATATTATGTAATTTCTGCATGTAGTTGCTTGACCATTTAATATCATATTTATAAACAGTGTAGGTTGAATTGTAAACACCACAAAATCACAGGTTTAATAAAATTACTATTTCTATCCCTGCTGAACAGATATGTTTTTTCAAAGTTAAATTAGACACTATGGTTAGGATGAATACTTTCAAACTCTTTAAAGTTTATTGTTGTCTCCGGCAAGAAACAAAATATTGAAAATAATGTTTTAAATTGTCCCTTAAAGCAGGACATAAAAACTTGTATCTGTAAATGTAATATGCCAGCACTGAATATTTTCAGTGTGATAAACTTAAACACATCTCTTCTCGGAATGCTTTTTTGCTTGTACAGAAATATATGGCTTTTTTAAGTGGATGAATTTTGTTGGAGTAAATAAACTAGACTCCATTTCCTCTCATGCTTTGTACACTTCCTAGGGTTTTTAACTTTTTATTAGGATTGAATAACCCACTTGGAAAGTTCAGCACACCTAGTTAAAAAGAAAGGTAAAAGCCTTCTGAGAGTCTTCCTCTCTTCCCACTTTATTCAGTGGCCCAGGTCAGTCAAGTATCTCTCCAAAGCCATTTGCAGTATTCTCCTCCTCTATTAAATTTAAAGCATATCCAGTTAGATACTGTTTCTCCACTCAGATCTCAGACCAATAGGATTTACCTGAGATCTTTGTTGGATTCTCGATGTCACTCCTTCTTGTGGAGAGACAAGTGCAGGTGCCTCTAACCCTGCAGAAGGGGGGAGAGAGATGGAAGGAGGGAGAGAGGGAGTGAAGAAGGCAGAACAGGAGTACCCCCATTTGCCATACTGTGCAAAGCAGTATGGAGCCAGGAGGACTAGGGCTAGGCAGATTCAATGGCTTGAGAATGTTGTTGAGAGTCCTGACAAGAAGAAAGAACCAGAAAATCTGTGGAAATCTCTGTCACACTTGGCATTGTGCATGCCAGGGAGGAATCTAAGATTTTGAGAGAAGTATGTTTATTCAGATGCTGAAGATATGGTCAATAAATCTCTTTGTCCTACACACCAGTTTAAGGAATTTTGATTTCTGCAGCCCCAGGATACAGGGATGGATATGCAAGCTGAACCATCAATATGCAAGCAATGCAGCTCTACTCCATAAGCTTTACTGCAGCCCTCAGCTACACCACCAGCTGCTGCCACACTAATCCTTTCCACACAGTTACTTTTTCCCATGGCTATGGATGTTATTGGACTATTGTTCATATCAGTATCTAATCCAGGCAGTTTTTCAGCTCACACACTGATTCTGAGAGGAGTACACTGTAAAGACTAGCACACACCAGAGATTTACACATCTTTTTAATGCTCATCTATAAGTTATCTCTGAGGTTTAAATTTAAAAGTCTCAGCTACATATACAATTGAAAGTAGCACTCACCAAATAGTCATGCACTCCATGTTCCTAAGATGCTGCAAGGAGTCTATATGCAGGATTGTTTTCTCTGAGCTGAATCTTTTACTCCTTCACTTGCTTAGCTCTTCAGGGCTCACATATTATTGCAGATGTGTTATTTCTTGTTCTCTGTTGACTCAGGGTAGCATTACCCTGTTGTGGTAACTACACTACCTTTCTCCTTATTATTTTCTTCCAACTTAACAGCTCCTTCCCTTCAGCTTTTCATCCAGAAAAGGGTGCATATAGCTTTTTCAGCTTCAGCCTGTGTAGTAATATTTGCTGGGTTTAAAAGGGCCAAATACCAAATAGAAGATCCCAACATTACTCAAAATGCTGTGTAGAGAATGAGCTCTATCAAAGCATAATTAATATTACATTTTGTGTGAGCTTCATAAGGTTTTGGCTGAGGTAGAGTTAATTTTCTTCACTGTGACTAGCATAGGACTGTGTCTGGATTTGTTCTGGAAAAAGTGATGATAATATAGAGATGTTTATGTTATTTCTAAGTGTTGTTTGCCCAGCATCAGGGGCTCTTCTGCATCTTTTATCACCCCTCCAGCAAGAAGGCTGGGGGTGTGCAAGAAGCTGAGAAGGAACATATCTGGTACAGCCAATCTCAACTGACCAAATGGATATTCTAGACCATATGGCACTATGCTGAGCACATAAAGCAGGGGGAAGAAGAAATTGGGGAACTTTTGGAGAGATGGCATTTGTCTTCGCAAGCAAATGTTATGCATGACAGAGTCCTGCTTTCCTAGAGATGGCTGAACACCTGCTCAGGAGAAACAGTGACTGATTTCCTTGTTTTGCTTTGCTTGCATGCACAGCTCTTGCTTTCCCTATTAAACTCTCTTTATATCAACTCATGTTTTTGGTTTTGTTTTTTTTTTTTACTTTAACTCTTCCAATTCTCTCCCCAGTATTATGATGCGGGAGTGAGCAACTGTGTGGTACTTAGTTGCTGGTTGGGGTTAAACCTCAACAGAGGAAAAGCCTGGAAAGAATAGAGGATGAGGAGATACAGCCAACTAATTAAGCAGTTGTTTTCTAGAATGATTGTGGAACAGATTGTCTTTGAGCACTGCAAGATGAAAATAATTTACAAAGAGGTCTGAAGGCAAACAGTCAGCATGTGAAGTAAAATACAATGGAATGTGGCAAGTTAGTAAATACAAATGGAATGTAAAAACTTGGCAAAAAATATTAATAGATTTTAATGAAAATTATAGACAATGAGAAAAACTCTTGGTTTTTCAAGTTAAAAATACATGGTCCTGGTGTAGGCTTATGTCATGTTGTATATCAGTTTCATTCTCAGTTGTTATTTCTCACTTTCTTCTGCCCCTGTTTAAATAATTTTACATCCATTAGCTAATGCTGAACAAATTTGATATAGCAATAATATTTCCCAAAGATATGTTAGTCATATGTTTTTCCTGAAATAGATCTATAGATACAAACTGGATGCTTTCATTTACTCATCTAAAAGCTTTTGATGATACAAAAAATATTGCAGTGAAAATTTATACCATTTTAAGTACTGGAGAGTACACAGAGGACAGAGGGAGAGAACTTTTAACTAGTCTAATTATGGAAGAAGATTCAGCAGGGTCTACCAAAAAGTAGCAAGGCACAATTGAATAAAATCAGGATTTATTAAAAAATTCCATGTTGAGACAAGACTGTCAAAAGGAGTAAAAGATAAAAGAGATGAAGGGTACTGTAGCATCAGTGGAAATAAGGTGAAATGATATCAAGATTCTTAACAATCAACCACAAGGGGAAATTAATTTCAAAAAGCTCAAGATATTATTTTTAGAAGAAATAATAAGAAAGATTCTGGCATTGCTAAAGTGACTGCATTAGAAATTAATTTTGGTGATTAATAATGGAGCTGCAGCCAGCAAGCAAAACCAAGCTATTTGAAGGATGACTAAAGTTTGGAGTTGTGAACTTCAGTTTTAAGACGTCATGAAAATAGACAACTATAAATGGACTATAATAGCCTTAAAGGTGAGAGGCATTCCCAAGAGGCACAGGGAGGAATCTTAGGACAGTATAACCACAATGTGTGCAGATAAATTATGGGTACAGAAGTTGACCAACATATCCTGCATTTTGTGATCTAACAAGAGCCTTCCATATCATTATACAGTCTGTGAATGATATTTGAATTACATTAAATTCCATAAAAACAATGTTAAGGGTTGAATAAATATTTTTGACCATTATTAATTCACAAGAATTAAAAAAGAGAAAGTTTTTAATTATGACACTTCTTTTTCCAGTTGCCAAGTTTCACAAGCACAGAGCCACTATTTAATGTAGAAAATGGCATCCCTTCAGTTGGTAGTGCTGAAGAGGAACTTCAAATGCATGTGAGCAGAGCACAGCCAGCTTAAAACAACACACTGAGAGGAAGACAGTGAGGAAACAAGCATGGTCTTTGATTTATAAATGCTTCTCTGCAATGAATTAATTTCAGGAATGGAAGACAATCTTTTCTGGAGAAACAAATAAGCAAAAAGCAAAACAGAATAAAGAGCCAGAATGTAAACTAAACACTTGTCTGGCTCAGAGCCTCCAGTTTGATGTCTTGGGTTATAAATAATCAAGTGTGCTTGTATTATCCATGTTGTATAGCACTAGTATTCATGAATACTTTAAAATCCTCTGACAACCGGTGATGTTTCGTCAACCATAAAGTACAAAAGGCAAATTAGTGTTGTTTTTTCATCACCCTTTGTGGGCAAAAAGATCAAAGAAGAGATTTCCATATTGGCAAAGACCTTGTCAGTCTTTTTCTCTGCTTATACATAAAGATGTGTTTCTGCAATATGACAATGAAGACTGGCAGATGTTAAAACGAAAGTCACCCCCTACATAAATTGAGAAACTTCAGGATATGAAGCCTTTCTTGAGTGTTTTATAAAAGGATTTATTCTTCTTTCATGTTTTTAAATTATTTTATACCGAGAACTGGACAAGTCAATTTTTCTGTGAAACTTGCTTCTGGCATATCAGAATTTTCCTTTTTAGCTGAAGAACAGGAAATCGCTATCTCTTCACAGAACATAACTTTCCAGAATTTTTATGTTTAACATAATTACATCACTAATTTAAGGACAATATTCAGCAAGTGAAATTGCAACAGTATTGTAATGTGATGTTATGTTCTATGCTCTATATACTATTATATTGTATACTAAAATTTAAAATGCGCATTTCTCAACAGGAGAGATTCCCTTGTTGGAACAAAGATCTATACGACACATTTCAGAGAAGCTCTTTGTCACTGAAACTGCAGAACAGTGTCATCAAGGTGTGAAAATTTTCCATTTACTCCTAACTGTCCATCTTTGAATAAAATCATATCTTAGAACTGCAGTTCTGCATATGATTATACTGCATGTCTGAAGTACCACACAATATAATTTCTATCCTAAACAAATTCTGCACACATATTTCTTTGAATTAGGTTTTCAGAATTATTTTTAGTGATTATGCTGAAAACAGGGAAATATAAAATTGTAGCCACTGTGTGTTTGCTGCTGTTTTATAATCACTTTCTCTCCTGCCAGCCTGTGCACTTCCCTCAGACAGTCTCAAAATATGCACATACCAATGCATTCATGCCTGAAAGAATCTAATGGAAAGAGTGACCTTCACTTTTCTTTTGTAACAGCCCAGAGGTGAATGTAGCCCAGAACTGATACTTGTCCCCATTCCTGTTTTGTATCTGTCCCTGGCTAAGAGCAGCTTTCTGTAAAGCAAATTACCTGGGGTGCTTGTGGGGTGGCTGTGACAGCCTGGGGTGTGGTGAGCATGCCCCACGTCTGCAGCTTGCCTGAGCCTATGTAGACCCTGTGGTGCTGGCAGGGAAAGCTGGCAGCTTTGGAGCTTGTGTCACTCTCCAAAACTGAGGATTCACTCTGTCTGAAACAGAACTGTGGCAGGAACTACGAGCAGTTCTTTGAACAGTGCCTTAGTGAAAGTGAAGGCAGACCATGCTATAAAACAGGGTTAGATGCTGCATTAGGGGTTTTGTGAAAGCAGCCAGATGAGTAACCATTACATCTCATATTTAACATTTATGTGATGAGTTTAATTAGGACTATAGCCTCTTTCTGTGGGGCAGATCTTCTCTGGATAGAATTTATTTTCATCTCTCCTATGAAGAAAGGACATTAAAATGAAAACGAAAGTTCAGTCATTTTAGGTCTGTAACTCTAAAAGAATATGGTGTATTCAAAGACCACTGAAAGGTGCAGTGTGAAAAATCAAAATTGTTACAGATAGAAATTATTTTTCATGTTTTAGTCCTATAAAGAAAATTCACTACTGGTGGTATGTGGTCACTTCTGAGCAATTTGCAAGATAAATTTTTGCTACATAATGTATTCAGAATGCTTTTTTCTTTGATTTTTGAAGGGTGAACTAAAGAATGGTGCCCATATTCCCCACTGCTGAAACAATCAGCATGATTTGAGGTCATTGGAAAGCTGAGGAGAAATCAGCAAAAGTAGCACCTGTATTTTTGCCAAGCAAAATTCCTGGAAGATGTTTAATATATAAACAGGTACAAACTTTCTTTCTTTTTAGACTGCTTTGACATACCAGCAGTCCTAATGCTAAAAGTTGATATCACAAAATTTATTCATATTAGTGACACATGTATTATTATGCTGGAATGCATAATAAAAAAGCTAATTTTACAGAAGAGGAGCTAATTAAAAAATCTTTGGGTCTGCTGTGTTGTAAGAATATGATACTGTTGAAAATAAAATACCTAAGCATTCACCTATAAATGGAAGTATCTGTTAAGATAGCGTTGACTTTGTTGCACAGCAGTTGTAAAAGACATTGAAGTTCTCCGGACATCTAAAATATTTAGCAAAACGTATGGCAATGTTTAAGGTAACAGCACAGTCCACAAGCTGGCAATGTAACCTTCAGGAAGTCTGAAAGTTTTTGATCCAAAACTTTGTGAAGCCATCCATTTCTTTACTTATTCCCTTAGCTCCAGAGTTTCCAAATAATAGAGACTGTAGCAGTTTAGACCTAGTGCTGTACAAAAAGATTTCCCTGTGGTTTTCATGTGTTACCTGAAAATAATTCTAAATCATTTTTATATTTTTTTAAAGATACAAATCTCACATATACCCTGGGAAAAGGTCTATTCACTTGCTGTCTGTTCATTTTAAATAAGAGACTGAAAATTGTTTTTCACTCAAGTAAAATAAAAAATAAACTCTTTATAGCCAACTGGCTATAAAGAGTATGTAACAAATGTATAACTGCCTGTATAGAGCATATAACAAATTCAATCACTTCAACATACCTTTTACAATTTATTTTTTGCAATTTTAACCTTTCTTTCATCATAGTATTAATTTATCTGCCAATTTATCTGCATAGTCCTTGAGGACATTACAGTCTCTCAAGATGTAGTGATTTAATATATTGGATTTCTTGTATTTTCTTATATTTCTACTGAAATTGAGCTACTTTTCTAGGAAGGGGCTTGCAAGCCCTTTACAATGTTTCGCTTAACTAAAGATCAAATACCATGAGGCTGGAGAAGAACCTTGTGTATAAGTCATCTGGGTTATACTTCTCTTTTAAGTTAAGGAATATTATTCTGACACATGCAAGGAAAAGAAAAGTATGTGTTGGTAAGAGCAAATAAATAAAAAGCTGTCACTTGCCTTCCTGGTTTGCTTTGACTGGTTTAAGAGGAGTAAAGGCTCCTTGGTTTCCCAGATGTAAGTCCTGTACTGTTGAAAAACAAGCAAATGCCCCTTAAGCCTTGGAACGTGCTTCAAAACTGTTATTTGGTGTTTTCAGCTACTTTAATTTTCATTTACATGAATGGAGATTCTTGAAAGGACTTTATTTTCAAAATACATTTTCTCAGTAGTTTTATTAGAATTCAGTTCAAAGGAAGAGTCTATGGGAGGACTTCCAGAAATGAGGCACCCACTTGCAAAGAATTTGTAATCCTTTGACCAGGAAACTACTATCTATTCTCATTAATGTCTCACTAATCTCAGCAAAAAGAAGAAAAAACATCTTCCTACTTTAATAAAACAATGTAATGTTCTCAAGGGCAATGAAGGATAGATCAGTTCCAAATATTACCGTTGTTTCATTCTCAGTATTTCACAGTATATGTGCTGGAATTGTGCTCTTACAGTCTCATTTGATTTAGTTAGTCCCTTTTAGTGCTTCACTGTCGACTAAGGGTTTCCCCTTCATACATCCTCTACTGTTCTCTGCTATGTAAGATTTTTTGATGGGTGTTTTTCCTTCTATTTTTCTTTAAAGATTTTACATTTACAGCTTAAACCCTCAGATCCACAAATACTACTTTAATTTATGCAATTTCTCCAGCTCTGGAGCTCCCAGCATGGGTAAAAGGTGAACCTGTTGGAATGAGTACAGAGGAAACCACAACAATGATCAGAGGGCTGGAGCACCTCTCCTGTGAGAACAGGCTGAGACCTGAGGTTGTTCAGCCTGGAGAAAAGAAGCTTCAGGCAGACCTTATGGAACCTTCCAGTATTCAGAGGACTAGCAAAAAAGTTGGAGAGGGACTTTCTACAAGGACATGTAGTGACAAGACAAGGGGGAAACTCTTTAAACCAAAAGAAGAAAGGTTTAGATTAGATATTAGGAAAAAATTGTTCACTGTGAGGGTGGTGATACACTGGAAGAGGTTGCACCAAAAAGCTGTGGAAGCCCCATCCCTGGAAGTGTTTAAGGCCAGGTTGGATAAGGCTTTGAGCAACCTGGTCTAGAGGAAGGTGGCCCTGCCCAAGGCAGAGGATTGGAACTGTGTAATGTTGAAGGTCTTCCAAAT
Organism: Cettia cetti; assembly: GCA_013401135.1. NCBI lineage: Eukaryota > Metazoa > Chordata > Aves > Passeriformes > Sylviidae > Cettia > Cettia cetti. Next base: position 160,779 of record VZUI01047434.1, read on the forward strand.
CCTGCCATTCTAATGATTATCTGCCCAGAAGAAAATAGAAATTAATTTTCTCCCTTGTGACAACTAACTGGAGATTAAGTTACTCTCATCTGCAGCTCACACATGGTGAGAGAGAAGCAGTTTTCAGGCTGCTTGTACACAGCACAGGTGTGGGACCAAGAGTGGCTGTCAAGCATCTGTCCAGCGTCTCTAAGAAAGGAGTCAGTGAGCAAGGAGCTGGGATGCTCCTCCTGTGGAGCTGATGAAGGATGCAGGCAGTTCAATGTCCTGTGGTCACTCATTTCCTCCCAGCACTGAAATCTTAACCTTTTAGGCAAGATCCTTTGCTTCAGTGTGATCTCGCTTGTTTGAGCAGGATGCATTGACACAAAACATGTGTCTGCAGAGCGCTGGAGGAAATAATAGGATACAGCCAGTTTACTGGAAAACCGATTTCAGAAATTCTCTCAGGCAAGTAATTACTCCTTCTGCTGATCTTATAGAGAAAGTCTTATCCAAGACAAGCAGAATACTAAAGCTTTCTTTATCCGTATTTAAATGCATCAGAATTGTTTCAGCATCACCTGGTCTTTTAATTGTTTCTAGCTGAAGACATGCATATACAGAGTAGGAAAAATTACTCAAAACTCCCACAAATATCATTGACCGGGACTTGAGATGTAAATATTACCACATTATTGTATGTTAATATATGTTAATCTTTGTTAATTTAAAACTCCTTGAATGAGATTATGACCTTGGTTTACTCAGAGGAAACTTTTTAGAAATTTATAGTTTTCAAAATTGTCTACTTAACTAGCTTATTTTTAGGGCTACATATTTCGAACTGTTGAACCTCAGCTACGACTACAAAAATCAGAATGCATAAAAGAAATATTTGACCTCACAAAGTAAGCAATCCCTTTCACTAGAAAGAATTTATATAAATTATTTTTTCTTTATCCACTTTAAATAAGGATAAGTAAGAAATATCTCATTGTTCAAAATGTCCTAATCATTTCCCAATCATAATTTTACTGGTTTTTTTTTACTGTGTATTTCTATAATTATTTTAAAATCACCTAATCAATTCTATACCTAGAATTACATCAGTACAAATATTATTATCATGTGTAAGAAGTCATGCCCTGTAACTTGAAGTTAATTGTGGAATAACATCACCATTTGTTACACAATCAGGACTTGAAAATCTGTGATAAAATCTTGAAGTCTCACGTAGCTGCAGAAGAGCTTCATTCAAGGGCATTCACAAAACAGACCTGAGATCAGGTCTGGGACAGTCTGGAATCAGACCAGGCACAGGGAATAAAAATGGCAGCTCTCACAGGCTGGGAAAAGCAAATAGAAGCAAGCATTAGAATTGCTACGGAAGAGTACATCTGGGGAAGGCAGAGCAGTGGGAGAGCTTGCCTTAGCCATCTATTGATTTTCTGATGTACCAAGCAGCACAGAGGAGAAAAGATATGGAATTGAGCCTGAGAGAGTGGTGGTGTTCATGCAGCAGTAATTAGAAGTGAATTATCAGGCTGCAGAGAGGGGAATACCTGTGGATAAAAGTCCCAGGCTTATAGAAATTATTATTTGTAGGGCCAGTGAAGAGCAGTCTAGCTCCTGAATGGCCCATTAAGCTTTGAGCTGCAAGGGAAATTGGCGGAGAGGCTTTGCAGATAGAGTCGGAGTCTCGTCAGGTTAAGGGGAGCGCAGAGCATGAAATCCACTTACACCATCACTAATGGGGAACTCTAATTCAGACAAGTCAGTCCTCAGCTCTCTGTGCAGCAGGGGGCGACAGGGTTTTAAGACCTGTCCTGTTTCATTTCCTCAAGTTTAAGACCAGGGGAAACTAGTTCCTTGTAAGCGGAGCTATATTCAGCTGCTGGAGTCACAGCTTAATGGATTGCAATGGTACTGCTGGGAGCACACCACTCCTGCTTCTCTGGTGTGGGGAGGGAACTCACAAGTGAGACAAACTGAGAATGCCTAATTTGAGAAAGACCGGAAAGAAAGCTTGCATCGCAATTTGGCATTTAATATCCTATTCCTAGCACCTGTTCATTGGATTTTGTGACTTCTAAAACAGACCAAACCAAAATTAACAAGCTAGAATTGCACATTTTATAGGCTTGCTGCATCTCATAAATATTATTCTTACCCCTTGAATAAGATCCAAAATGTTAACCAAGGAAAAAATTCAATCCGAACTTTTACTTGGATTTAATTAAGTAAGAACTTTGCTTTGACTTCAGTGATTACTGTAGCTTCTCCAAGCACCATTTTAGAAAATAAGTACAAAGACTGCTAGTACTAATATGCAGCTGATTCAATTAAGGGAATTTAAATATGGAGGAATTTCTTGCCATTAAAGCTGGGTGAGATCTGTTTCTTTCCCCAAGAGGATTTCAATGCTCCCTGCAAGTCCTTGAACTTTCTGACCCATGCAAATGCCATTAGGAACCAAAGAGTAGATTTCTATAGGTTGCTCAGATGTAGATGTAAGGTCTGCATACCCTGATCACCATTGCCATGCTTATTCTAATGTATTTGTGTATAAACTGCCATGAAGGATTTGCATCTTGAATTAAACTCTCATATGTCCATGAAAAAATAACAGGAACTAAGATGAAGAAGTCAGAGAATAGAATATGGATCAAAGTCCAAGGAGGGTACGGGTCTCTTTATCCTCTACACTCTAGGAAGAACAAAATGCAAGAGAAAATGTTTTGTCTTGCTTCTGATCAATGTTGAGATATTAACAGTGTTTTTTCTCTTTTCTGTAGCCAACGTGTTTGGTAATTTGTGGTGAGTTGACCTTGACTGGATGCCAAGTACCACCACCAAAGCTGCTTCTTTCACTTCCCTCCTGCTGTGAATGAATGATTTTGTCCTCTTAAGGAAACACCATCAATAGTATTAGCAAAAAGTAGGTTTTATTATGAGTTTGTGTTAGTGCTTCTTTTAATAGAGTTCAATGATAAGGTTTGCTCTATTATTTACTACATAGATGAAGCACACATAGGATGCTGTGAAGAGGGAGAAGGTGCTGTCATTGTGGCTTTGCTTTAAAGGTGTTGGACTCTTCTATTTGTCTGAACAAAACACTGGGAGACAGCTGCTTTTATTTTTATTTCAGACACAGAAGATTATTAAGCAAGTTATTCTGCTTCCTGTTGTGATTTAACCCCAACCAGCAGCCAGCTAACCCTACCTTAGCCCAAAGCAGCACATTCCATCTTATGAAGATATGGTGTTTCCTCAGCTTAAAATAAAACTTAGTTCCTTGAAAATAGAAGTTATTGAACCAGGGGCAAAGACAGTTAAAAAATTACTTTCTACACTTAGGGTTATATTTAAGAAACAGAAATACACTTAACATAAGGAATAAAAATCAAAGTGGGATTCAATTTTTTTTTTACATCCCTAAAAAAATGGTTGTATCCTGACAGTGCATTATACTGCCTAGAAAGTGTCTTTTTTGTCTTAGATTTAGCTATTATGATACTGCATAGTTTAAAATTTTGTACTCCTGTGTTTCATTCACAGTGGTTGTTGCAGTGGACTAAAAGAGAATCTTCCTTAAGACTCATAGCCTGTATTTCATATTTAAAACACGAACAATAAAATTTTGCTGCCAACATGTGGTGGGTTGACCTTGTCTGACTATGAGATGCCTACCAAGGTGCTCTATCACTCCCCTCCTCAGAATGGCAGGGAGGGGAGAAAATAAGATGGAAAAGAAAATTTATGGGTCAAGATAAAGGCTGATAAAAAAAAGGAAAAGCAGCCCTCACACCTTATTTTCTCTTAGCTTGTATGTCTCATCAGATGGTATGGAATATTCCTTCAATCAGTTTAGATTACCTGTCCTGGATATATCCCTATATCCTGTGCCAAGATTTTGCCCAACCCCAAGACTACAGGTATGTGTGAGAGGAATGTTAGCGGGGCAGGCTTGATGCTGTGCAGGGAGTGCTCAACAGTAACTAAAACACCAGTGTCCTCTCAACACTCTTCTACCAGTAAACAGCTGCCAATAAACAGCACAGCAATGTCAGGACTGATATGCGAAAAATCAACTCCATCTGAGCCAGACCCAATACCCAATATTAAAGAGAAATGTGATCAGAAAGACAGAGCTGCTTTGAATCAAAATAATTCTTGTCAACCTGTCAATAAAAAGTTGCTTGAATGGAAGTTCCTCTAGAAATATTGTGTGGAAGATATACTTCTGAAGTATAAAAGGATTTAAAATGTTTCTTGGGAGAGAGAATTAAAATGGGATAAATCTTTTTAGACAAATAATCAGGGACAGAGAGTTTATAAAGAGAAAACAAGCAGCATATCATCCTGTTAAAATGTGTATAAACAAGATTGAAACCTATAGCAAGACAGTGAAATGCAGATGCTGTATGAAGGGACTTCTTCATATGAGTTGTAAGAAGACTTGACTCAGAACTCTAAATGTCATTGAAGCCATGGAAAATGAAAAGAGGGGTCCTACAATCCTCTATTCCCAATAATGACCTAGAATTAGAATTGTAAATGGATCCAGCCTGCAATTTAGAAAAGAAGCAATGTGTTTCCTTGTTGCATTGCTCTTTCAACACAAAAAGCATCCACTTAGCAGCAGTGCTACAGCTCTAAGCTTAGCATTAAGCCTTTTAAAGTGTCACTTTTTTCAGCATTAATCTAATGATAAGAGAGAAAGGCAATTGAAAAAGTCATTCTTTATTGCAGCATTTAGCTTCTTGAAACTTCATCAAAATCAGGAGGGACCCCCTTTTGCTGTGATTGCCTGACCCAGAATCTTTAATCCCGTTCATTAAAACCATGCCACTCTGTTTCTTTGTGAATTGCCTTCTGAGCTCCAGGAAATCACCAGGCACAGATGCAGAGCAGAGCTGAGGGCCGTACCAGAGCATAGCTCTGACACCTGAAGAGCACAATTCTGCACTGAGGAGGCAGCTGTTTGAATGTGAGACATAAAACTGACTTCCCATTAATGAAAGAGAAAATTAAGAGTCATTTTACTTGATTAAGTCATCTGCTTAGACTTCAAATCAAGAAAGAAGTTTTTTCCAGTATTTCAATAGCGCTTATAGTAGCATGTCACTGTGATTCCAAACTGATAGAAAAGGCACCTTTAAAAATGAATTGTTTTTGGTATTCTCCTTCCCTTCAAACAGCTTTCACAGGGCGTTTTTTAAACAACACTAAACTTTCACAGTAATGTTTAGGAAATGTTTGGAATGGTAAACATATTTTAACACTTTAAATGTTTCCTAATGCCAAAATTTATTTAACTTCCATGTTCCCTTTCTTCCTTTCATACCTACAAATAAAAGGGTTATTAGTATTTTACAGAACAACTGCAACAAAAGGACATTGGTGCAGAGCTTTATTTTTCTAGGGGAGGGTTAAATGCATCAATACAGCTCTAGATAGTAGAGAACAAATATAAAATTGAGTATAAGACCTTAATGATGGTACAATGAATGAGAAATAAGGGTTTTTCTATTTGACTAGTTATTACTCTCCCATAAGCAAGATTGACAGAGGACATAGATATATTTGCCTGCAGGACTGTCCCTCAAGGAGCAGAGGTGACAGCAGGCACAGCACCCTCCACCCATCGATGATTTAAAGAGGTCAGCTCTTTGCCGTTGTATGTAAGGGCATATTTGCACAAGCAGCACAGACTTGAAGGACCTTGCTGTCTCATCAGTATTAATAAGTAGCTCAGCTCAGGCCTGCTGGCAGGAAGCCAGCTCAAAGTGGGTATTTTGCAAGTGCTGCTGATCATTCTGCTGGTGAACTGGTGGGCTAAAACCTGTTTATGTTGTAACTTGACCACTGGATGATAATCTAATTGCACTCTGGAGTTTCAGAGTCCTCCAAATCCCAATTCCCGTAGAAGCACACTGATTCAGTTTATCTTAGAAATCAGGAGCATCTGAAGATTTGCCATCTGGAAGTGTCTAGAGCACAAAATGTCTGAGGCTCTCACTGCTGACACAGGAGGGGGTGTGCTATGTCCATTGCCAGCAGGTTTTCAACATTTGCATTCTATTTCAGAGCCAGAAGTGCTCAGAGCCACAATGCTAACGTTGCTCAAAAGCCTGTTGGAAGCTGCATAACACTGCTGGATTCAGTGGTGAAATGAACCAAAGCAGAAATGGTGCTAATCTATGCAGTGTAGAACATCCAGGGTCTTTATGATTTTCTCACTAAGCTGAACCTTTTATGGTATTTTTTCTGTGAATGTGGTCCATGGGTTTGCAGCATGCCTCACGTTTCTTCTCACTCCAGTCTCTGCTCAGGATAATTTCATATCTCCCGTTCTGGCAAAGGGTAAGGCTGCTGCCTCAGCTTTCCAAACTGCGAAGCCTGTTTGAGTTGGCAGGAAAAAAACAGGGGCTTCAACTGGCAGTGATTGCTCTCTGGTTAAAGACCAGAGCAACTGAAAATGCCTCCATTTACCAGTAAAACCATATTCAACAAAGTGATCCTATCCTCTTTTTGACCAGTGTTTCTCTCATAAAAACTAAAACCCAGAAAACAAAATACCAGACAGACTTTTAGAGTGAGTAGTTGAACCAAAAGCTCCTGTTTGAGGTTGAAAGTCTGTTCACGTAGGCTTTGTTCATATAAGGGACAGTATTGTTGTATCATAGCTGTCTTAAATCAGTCAGGCACAGAATCTATCGCTGTTCCTTATCCAGAAAACTCAGGGTGTGTTTTCCTGCATTGATTCCAAATGGCCAGATTTAAACACCATTACTTCTGTGCAGAAGCATATAAAACCAGCTTGAACAACCAGGACTTTAATGTACACACTTTCTTAATGGTTTTCCTGTTTTTCCACTCTTACTTCATGGGCACAGATGGAACAATGGAAACTTCAGCAGTCAAAGCATGTATTGAGCAAGCTGGGAGGAGGATCACCTCACACCTCCAACCTGTCATGAAAAATTCGAAGTAAAGAAAAACATCTAAGTCAAGTATGCAGCTAAACCAAACTCTTTAACTCCAAAGAGACTGAGAATCAATTGATCTAGGAAGAAAACAGTAAAACATTATCTGAGAGTAATGACTCTACTGAGAGTAACATGCCAGCACTCTTCTCAGCATAGTATTTAATATATTTTTATCTATTATTTTATCTATGATTTTGCAGTGTAACCAACTCGTTTTAATGCTGAATAATGCTGAACTTAAAGAAAATAATGTCTCCTTTGATTAAGATGAATGAAAATAAAAGCTATCCTGAAGCTAAGGTATTTCAGATGGCAAGATATTAAAAATAATATAAATATAATATAATATAAATATAAAAAGAATTTATGAAGCAGAAAGAGTGTTCCTTAATCTGTCATATAAACTAAAAGCTCTCTTCAATGTATGAAAACATTTTTTTATAGTTTAAAAGCACTCTGACAAACTTTGACTGAGCCTTTAACAAGAAAATCAAATCTTTTTATACAGTCTACCTGAAAAATAAAAGGCAACTTTTAGTACTATCTCATATCATCTTTGATGTTTTCTCACCTTTGCATTACTATTAACAAAATTCTGCCTCTGAAAAATTCTCTGTGTGTTTCACTTCATGACCTATGGGAGGGAAATTGCTTGCTGCATTCTTCAGGGAAGCATAAACATGATCAGGACTCAGGTGAGCAAGGTCTGTTCCTGCCAAGCCTTCATGTTGCCAGCCCTGTTTCTGCTATCCTCATTCTCAGTATAAAGTTAAAGTTGTAAATAGATGGACTTCATAAAGTTGAAAATGCTATGTGGGCTGTATAAAAGTTAAAAATTTATCATTTTTCATTTATGCTCTGGTGAATGTCGTGTAAAATCTTCACACACTAGAGGTTTATCACAGCTGCTTTTGGAGTGATTTGGAATGATTGTCAGTAGTCAATTGCATCCTAGGCGTAGGGTATGATGTTTCCACAGACACTGGCTGGGGTTTTTTTTACTTTTATCTATGCTGCTGTGTTTCCTGGGTTTCATAAATACAAGGTAGTTTTCCCACTCTTTCTTTCCTCAAACTAGTAGTCAGCTATTTTGTTTCCTGTTTAGTTTTACTGTGTTTCTTTGATTAGTAAAGCTAAACTCTGTAATATATTTCTTTGTGTCACAAGACACTGTTAAGAGTGTATTAACACCAGTTAATTCTTGTTTGTCAGCACCATATCCTTCTAGGAAGGCATCCCAAATTGATTTTCAGTTTTAATGCAAGGATCATAAAAACTTTATTTTCTTTTGTTGTCACTAGTGTACACTAGTAGGTAATGCAAAATCTAATTGTTATGAAACTCAGAAAGTAGAACAGTTCTCAAAAGATTAACTAAAATCAATTAGCAGAGGGAATGAAGCCACCATTGGTTTTTGATGCTTGCCCCCATGAATACAGCCATTCTCATTCCAGGACATAGAGGGATTATTTTAATGGAAAAGAATAGCTGGCTTCTGAGCTTTGACTGCCAACAGGAGAGTCAGTTAATTTTGAAAGCCTCTGTGGATTTTCTCATTTAAATATTTTTCTCAGAGGGAGCACAGAGAAATAACTGAAATATTTAATATTTTTAAATTAAATTCTTCTAGGATTGTTGCTTTCATTTCTTACCCTACAGAATTAGTTTGTTCATCATTTTGGAAAAGTTGTATAGAGATGAATATTTTGATCCAAATACATTGCTTTCAATACAAGCTGAGTGAAAAGTGATTGTAAAGTCAGTATTATGTGATGTTTTGCTGAGCTGGTAGCAATGAAAACCCATGTTGCATTTGGTTGCTGTTCTGCTGTAAAATAAATTACTACTAAGAGTTTATGGGAAATAGGTAATCGAATCCATATATTTTTGTAGGAGTTTTTCTTGAGAAGGATCCTAAGATATGCCTGGTTCTGGCTTCCTCCAAACATGCTTTCATTTTCTTTACCCCTTTCTTATACCCTTTATCTTAGGTATTGGCTTCTTTATATCTTCTGAATAATGTAAAAATAAAAGCTTAGCAAAGTATCAGTTTGCCTCATGTAACATTCACATTTTAATTAGTTTGTATGTTTTAATTCAATTCTACTCTTGTTTTCTCCGTGGATTTAAGGTCACATGTAGTTTTTAAGAGCATAGAGAGGGCCCAGACATGAGAAGGCCATTAGTGTTATTTCCAATGTTCTATCAGCCCACTCAGCATCCTATATGTCCATATGGTTCTATAAATACCTTTTCTTGGACAGATATAGCATATGTTGAGATACTGATTAAATTAATTCATCGCATTCATTTCCATTTCCCCATGGATTTCCAAGAATTCGTGAGTGACTAAGAACATCTTTCCACCCATTAGTTCACTTAAATTTTAGAAGAAAAACATATTATTTCTTTTGTTTTTTTTTTTTTTTTCTCTTCATTACTTCATGTATATTTTCTTGGAATGCAATATTTTTATTACATAGATTCAGATATAATATTTAACAGTAAATACCCATTCTATTTCTTTTTATTAAGGGTGGACACTGTAAAAATGTCTGCAGGAAGGATAGAACTATTTTTCTGAGAGACAAATATCCTTATTTCATTTACAGTGAGACTTGCCTTGCAGTCCTTCCCATATATCTCTTTCCATGTTCTTTTTGTTCAGATTAATTTGGCTAATGTTTTGACTTAAATATTTGGATGCAGGAAAATGAATTGCTACTTTTATTATATTATTTCCAAGGAGTAAAAAACAGCTGTGGTGAGCTGAACAGAAAGCAGCCATGTTACTAAGACATTGAATTCATTGCCTAGGTACAACTTCTCCTGGTTGTCCTCAAAATTGTATATTCAGCATCTCACAATTCAAAGGAAGCTGTAACTGGAAACCTCTGTGCAGCCGTGTGGTCACTCATTCATCTGGCAGCTCCTGAACAGATATAGCTAAAAAAGACAGGATGTAACAGTTTTGGGAGTCACCATGACTTTAGTAAAACCTCAAACACTTCCTGACACATGTTACCATATGTAGAATTGAAGCCCAGCAATCACTGTGTGTCGTGAGAACAGTTGCAATATCTGTGATGGCATTGTTAAACCTGTGGGATCAGTCTGGAGCACTGGCAATTTTTAAGGGTAAAAGGAAACTCCTATCATTCCAAGAATCCAAGGATATTGCTGACATTTATATTTTAAAGTCTTGTAAAATCAACTTTTGGCTTTGTAGACTAAATAATGTGTGGCACAGGAACATAAAACTAAATACAATGCTACATTCATATATTCTTGTATTATATACAAGTGTAAAATTCTTTAACAAAAAGCTCGCTTTTCATTTGTGTGTACATATTTTCCTACGCCTAGGGCTTGTTTAAAATTCTCAGTATTGTATTCAGCTTGAAAAGAGCACCAAATTATGATGATAGCTCCTAAGCCAATACACAGAGCGTGAATTTTCAGAGTTCTGGATATTTAAAAATAATTTCTTGTGATTTTTTTAAAGTTGGGCAAATAGATTTACAGGAGTTAAAAATCCTGCTAAGAAACACCACCTTGTGAAGGTATGTATTTATGAATACAGCCTTATTTAAATCCTGAACAGACAATTAGCACATAAATTGCTTCTTGCACACTTTTTCTGTGACTTTAAATCTTATTACTTTAATCCAATCTTGAAGACTATAAGAGCAAAGTAATAACACCGCTACTTTTGTACAACAAATGAATGGAAATTTAAGCTCAGTTTAATTAATTTCCTGTCAGAGAAAATTTAACATGCAAAATTAAAAAGAAATGTCTTTGATATTGCACAGTTAGTTTTGCTTTCTTTCTTCCTTTTCTTCTGTCTGATTTTGCCTTATCAATCAGAAGCATTTTTCTCTCTCTCCTTCATACTCACAGTACACAGTAACCCTCTTCTAATTTCAGCTATTACTGCAAGATGGAAATCAAAGCTGCTTTGCCATGTTTAAGATGTATTATTAATGCATACAGGTAGATAAAAAATGTCCAGAGGATATCATCATTTTGACATCTATTTTACTGTCCTCTGCCAGGCAATGAATCAAAAATGTCTCATCTAGAAGATGTTGTCAGATTTCTATTACAGTGGATGGAACTCTCTGTATGATGTCACTAAGTGAAGAAATAAATCCATTTAAATGCATTTAAATAGCTCACAGATGTGCACTATAATCTTACATTTCCAGGAGCTGTGTTGTCAAACCAAAAATATTAAGGATGTTGAAAAACATACCTCAAGGTTGAAGATATAGGAAAGGACATGCTGTTACTGTAATGTGATAGAATGAGAATTGCCAGTGTCTTCAGTGGCTCTATAGAAAAGAATGCATCCCAGATCCAGTGATGGAACAGCAGCAAAATTGCCTGTGTTGGCCTTTGTGTCTAGTTTTCAAAAATGCTTCATTTAGCCTTTCTCACAAAATCTGATATTGAATCACTGACACAAATTACTCCCCTTCCTTCAGAATCTTAACAAGCATTCAAGTCTCTCTGGTTTAAAAAAGAGAACAAATGATTGATCTTTAGTATATGATTAATCCCTATAATAAAATGTATCTGTCACTAATAGATCCAAGCATATATCACAAGTTTTACTTAACCAAAGGCCTTATTGGAACAGAAAAAAATTGCTGTTGCAGTTTAGCTTAGGTTCTTTTACGCTTCCTCCAAAGTTATGATCTGAATATTTAAATTAACCAAAGTTTTACTTTTTAGTTCACTAATGAGTTTTTTTACAATAAAAAAAAAAAATCATGTTCATTCCTCTTAGTGTTCACCTAATTCATATTCATGCAAAAGAAAAGTAAAGATAAACAGTGATTATCCAGTGCCTAAAATGCAGAAGCAGGAGTGGGAACTATAAACTTCTGCCCTTGTTTTAGCATTTCCAACAAATGTTTCCCAGCAGCTACACCAGGGCAAACCACTTTTCTGTCTGCTGACAGTGTTGCATGCATCCATTTACTCACAGTTTTCTTCAGAAGGACTTTGTGGGTAGTGATTTGAATGAAACATTTTGTGGGACAGGAGCTTGACCTTCCTGTGCAGAGACAGAAAGTAACTCCGTCTGTCATGCTGCACTTCCTGTGCCTCTCCATGGGAGCTCTCTCCACAGTCCTCAAACACTTCCAGCTCTAATGCTGAGACTCAGCATCTCCCACAGTATTCAGCAGTATGACTTTGAAAAATTACAAAAGTGACCTTTTGAAGATTTCTATTTATTCACTGTGATTTGTAAGGGAAAGGCACTATTTAGAAACCAGTTTATGTAACTATTGTGGACATGTGTTTGTTTAGACACTACTCATCTTTGCAAAGATATTTTTATTGAGGATACCTAATCGTATCAGCATATGAAAAGTTTTTCTATGAAGAAATATGTCAGCCAGATATTTACAGCAGATTGTGACTACAGAGCTAATCAAATGAGACAGGTTATAAAGAGGGTAGAATGTCAATTTATATTGCTCTAGCTATATAAGAAAGCAGTTAAGAATTTTGCCTAATTTAGTTGCAAAATAACCCAATGAACACCTTCTGAACAGCACATCAACCATTTGCATTTGGTTATTAAGAAATAGAAAATCAAAGTGTAGCGTATCAAGAAGCAGCATTGTCATGTAGAAGTTGTAAAGGTCAGAGAAAAGTATCTTCTTCCTGAAGGAGTTAAATTTAGTCATGTCTTTTATAGTTTCTAGAGATTTACAAGGCAAGATAGATTTAATGAGAAAAAACTGACTCTGAATTTCACTTTTTACTTAGAATCAGAACCAAAGATGTGGTCAAAGGTTTTCAGCATCATCAGCTTGAAAGGCCAATTGAGCACATTTTTGGTCAATGAGGTTCAAACTTACAAAGTACTTACAAACTTTTCTCCCCAGACTGTCGAAAAGCTGATTCTATTTACACTTCTCTCCTGAATTCTGTTTCTCCCTTATGATTTCCTCAAAACTCCACAATCCAATTCAATTAGACTCAAAATAAAGCTATGAATCTTTATTCTGAACTAAATATCCTGTGCTTCGAATCAGAGAAAAGAGCATTGCAGTATCCTCTTTTCCCAGACTGCAAACTAACTGTGGAGCACTGCACAGATGTCTCAGAATCATAGACAAGAAAACAGTAGGGGAGCAATACTAAATTGAACCTTGCCTTCAAAGCAACTCCTTACATATCGATGTCATTTCTGAAAAATATTAATCTAATCTACTCCATACAAATTTTCACCAGCTAAAGCTTTTGTAGTCATTGCAAACTTTATTATGGTAATTCCCAGTGTTTCAGATTTCTTTTTATCCCCATGAATCTCTAGCCCGAATCTTCCTTCCTGCAATTTAAGGCCACTGTTTCCTGGCCTACTCAGCAGGGAGAGTAGATTATTCATATTTGGCAGAAGGCAGCATATTTGAAGACTGTTACTATGCCTCCCCTATATTTTCTTTTTTTGTAGGCTTAATAACCCCAGTGTGTTCTCTCCTTCTCCAAAAGTCATAAGTTTCAGATGTTTGATCAATCTTTTTGCTGTCCAAATGGTCCACTTCATTCTTGAATTGTGGTGCACAAAATGAACACAGTACATCACCTAAGACATCACCCACACTGGAAGCAGTAATTACTGTGTGTGCCTTGCAGTCTCTATGGCTGTTTATACATCCCAGCATGATGCTTTTTCACAACAGCATGACATAGTTGACTGTAATGTGTGTGTCCTCCACAGAGATTTATTATTTGATAAATTGCTCAGTAACATGTGCATACATACATATATTTGGCACTGAAGTTTCCAGAGTGTCTTTTAGTTTTTCAGTAGAAAACATATAGTATATTGCTTATTGACCTGGCAAAATAAAATAAAATAAAATAAAATAAAATAAAATAAAATAAAATAAAATAAAATAAAATAAAATAAAATAAA
>VZUI01047442.1:0-45629 GCA_013401135.1 Cettia cetti
AGAAAAGAAAAGAAAAGAAAAGAAAAGAAAAGAAAAGAAAAGAAAAGAAAAGAAAAGAAAAGAAAAGAAAAGAGAAAAGTGGAAAAAACCTCATGGATCAAAGTCATGATAGGAAATCACCCACTAGTTACTCTCACAGGCCAAACAGACTCAACTTTGGGAATTTTTTGCTAATTCAGTAAAAATTTAAATACTGGCTGAAATATTCAAAAGTTAGACCAAACATTTAAGCAATTATCGAAAGTACCTCTCTTCCCCATTTCCTAATCTCTACCAACCTTTTCATTACTGCAGACCGCACTCAGGCTCTTGAGTGAAGCACAGGAAGCTGATGGCATTTCACTTCCTACCACTTCTGTTTCTTTCACTTTTCTCCCAATTCACTTTTCTTCATTCTCATTTCTTCTGCTCCACTGTAGCTCCTCCACATGTCACTCTCCCTTCAGAAAAGTACCTATTCTAACATGTGTCCTACACAGCCTGTGGGCCCTCCAGGGGTTTCACCAGCTTTACTATGAAGTACCTACTGCTCACCTGACCATGATATTCTACCTACTTATCCTCCCACACTACCTCAGTGTGGTCCTTGTCTTCAAATACCCCAGAGGCATCACACACTTGGCTGAAGGGCTCAGCTGTCCCTGTGGTGAGTCCATCAGAGGCAGCTGGAGCAGCCCCTGGCCTCCTCTCACAGAGACCATCCCTCCAGTCCCACGCCTGCCAAAACTTACAGGTTACACATCCTGTTACAGTATTACATTCAGAAACTCCCAAAACTGTTAAAAACCTGCATTCAAATCTATCTAACTTTTCTTCAAGACAAAGTTTCTAAAGAACAAGAGGGCTTTGGCTTTTGTTACTGGTTTTGGTGGTGGTAGTTTTGAGGTTGGTTTGGTTTTCTTTTTTGTTTTGAAATGGTTAATGCATATTAAGAGCCATAATAATTTAGGGAATGAAGGAAAAAAGGAAAACAGTAACTAAGGGATTGAAAACAGATGCTAAACAAAGGACTAATAATGAAAAATATTTTTGTTTAAAGTAAATAAAATGTAACAAGTCAGGTGTAGATTTTTTTTAATCAGGTACTTTGTGCTTTTTATATCCTAAAATGTATGCCCTAAAATTCTGGAGATACTTTTATTTCATTTTCTCAAGAAAAATCAACTAATTCTATTTCTAATTACACTTTAAGTTTCTGCATTGTGTTATCTGTCTGCTGAATAGCAGCACTTCTCTGTCAGTTCATATAGCATCTTACAAAGTAGTTTTCCTCCCACTGGATGATCTCAAATAGAGTGCGTTTAAGTAAAAAATACCATTTGTATTTCATCTTTCCCTTTTTTTCCTCTCATTATATTTGCCCTCTTACTTTTTTATTAATGATACAGTTAAAAACTATAAGAAATTCTGTATTTCTCCTTGTCTAAAGCTCTGATATTGCTTTACCTTCTTTTCAGATACTGTGTTTGGATTTCATGGAGTCCCAGTAAAATAAAACCAGTAATTGTTTTCTTAGCTATAGTCATGTTTTATTGAGAAATTAGGATCTGCTACCATGGGAATAGTATATGAATCCAGGTGTTGATTTTATATTGCGCTTTCAATTCCCATCTATGCATTTTCAGGGTTATTTTTTGTTTGCAAAAGGAAGTTATGTTGTTTACGCTGGAGCTGATGAAAATAGCCATGTAAATAAAGAAGTCTTTAAAACAAGTGTAAAGCAAATACCCACTCTCACTGTTTAATAACCTTTTACTTGTTTTTCTGATAAGTTGCATGAAGTTATACACAGTATAATATTCTTCAATTAAAAAAGTACTTTGGTATGCTTACAGGTCACTGGATGTTCAAGTTCTTTATCGAAAATCAAGGATTACTCTTTTAATTGCTTTTGAAATGTTTACCCAGTGCAGTTCCAAAATTACTTATCTAAAAGAAGTGGATATTAAGCTCCTCTCCTATGAGCTGGAAGATAAGCTTATTTTATATTTGCTTGCGAGGGATTTATGCAGTTAGTGCTTACTGAAGTTTATGAAAACAAAATATCTCTTCATAAAAACATTATATCCTCAAGTCTGAACATGGGAAACTGCCATGATGTGCAAAATGTTGTGTGAGTAGGAATTTTTCTCTACTCAATGATTTTTTTGCAAAAACTAAAAAATGCCTTGGATTTTGTAGGGTTACTCACCATGGGGCCTTTCTGTCACTGCACCTGACAAAAAGCTGTAGTTGGAGTTTCATTTAGAAAATTGTATAGGAATTGAAGAGGACTGTAGGTTTAAATGCACAGTAAAAGCATACCCTGGTTCTAATAGAAGACATGCAGGTTCTCCACTTCCACCTTGGGGACTGATGATGGCACTGATAGCAAGAGGGGATGGAACTAATACCTGAAGGGTGTTAATTTCACTATCCAGACCCCAGATCCAGTTTAAGGTTTTTCTGAGAGGCAGTAACTGGCTTCAGGAACAACAGATTGACAGTTGCTTCAGAATTAACATGTATCATACTCTGGTTTATAAGCTAAGGAATACCAGAGTTTTCCAGGAGGAAGTAAGACAGGCTGTAACGTACAAGGTATTCCCATTTTGCTGTGGTTTATAGATAGTTTGAAGGCAAATTGCATCCTGTGAATAAAATCTAAGTGTATAAAGGTTTACCAATGGCTACTGCATTCACTCCTGATTTGAAAAAGTCCTTTTCTTTAAAGTTTCTCTAAGCTTTTTCCTCTAAAAGAGCGTGTTATGTCATTTATAATCGCACAGAAAAAAGAACAAAGATAAACCAATCTATTACTGTTTAATTTTTTTCTGAACTTGTAAAAACAGAGGTTTCCAATAATTTCATAAATTAATCAATACTTTGTTTTGAGTTTAGACGCTGGGAGCCAGAATAAATGTCAAAGGCCATGATCCACAAATAGATTTGGGTACTTCTGTTCTGCTTTAAAAATCAAAGTACAAGAGATGTTATCACTCTTGAAATGGTCATCTTTCTTTCGAGATCTAAAGTTCTACTGTTAAGTGTTTGAACAGAGAGACCCTAAGGAAGTTGGCTGATTTAACACCCCTCTCCCATTACCTTTCGTTAATCAGAGTCCTTTAGGCTATCAGGTGAATATTTCCCAAGCCTGGTTACAGGAAGACATGCTTTAATGTTTTCCTTTTGGGGAAAATAAACAAACAAACAAAACCCAAAACAAACAAAAAATATGTATTCATTATAAGAAAATAATAAATTACCTTGCATTAAAATAAATAAATAAATAAAAAGGAATTAGTCCCAGTTCCTGTTTTGACTGGCATTCAAATAAATTGCACTGAAAATAATATTGTAAAAGAGACTCAAGTCACTAAATCTTAAATATACCAGGACAGAGTTCTGGGTGGAAATACCTGCATGTAACTACCTACCACAAATATCAGAGGAGGGCAGCTTTCAGCCAGGTTTTTCCCAGAGAAGTGATGATTTCTCTTAATGCTGAATTGCTGCATAGAAAGCAGTTAAGGCATATATTTTTAGGCTTGTTTTGCTGTGAGTTAATCCATTTGCATGCCTGGACACAAAGAATATAGTCCATAGTTTAGAATCTTGAATTGAGGTAGACATTTTCTTCCAGATTATCATTAAATTCTCCCTGACAAAAAAGTATTAGTCATACTCATTTCCAGTACTCATTGAGTTTAATCCCAGGTTTCTGACTTTGTAAATCTCATTTTTAGCATTTGAGCTTTCTAAAAGCATCATCAAGATTGCATGGATTTGTGACCTTGACAACGTAGACTTCATTAGTCTGGTAAAATTGAATCCAATGTTGTCTGTTTGGATGGTAAATGGAAGACACCGGATTCAGAAATTCTCAAGATGACAATGGGAGAAATTAAACATAATACTATGAATTCCAGAATTGACCCAATACCTCTTAAATTCAGTGGGATCATAGAAGAGACATGTAGTTATAGAAGAAGTGATTAGTTTTGAAGAAATATCTGGTCTACACTAGAGAGAGATTTTAGTAACCTCAGAAAACTGAGCCATGAAAGCTTATTATTTCACTTACAGGATGCACTGAGGACTGTGGATGTTCCACTTGAGGCTTCCAGAAAAACATGTCATTCACCTACAATGCTCTGCTAGCTACAAAAGCCAAAATCAAATCTTTTGTGTTCTAGTAGCATTTTCCATTTAAGTTTTTCCATTAAAGGCAAAAAATGTAATAGTAGAAATAATAGAAAAATGGATGTATCTTTTCATTTTCTGCAGTGCGTCCTTCCCACAAATCTTTATCCCTTTTTGCACTAGAAATATAGTGTACTCACTTATAGAGGTTACTGAAACATCTCTTAATTTTAGACTTCAGTGATGAACACTATGAAAAAATTGCTTTTAAAATGTTCTCTGCATTTTTTATCTGAAAGCAGTGATACATTTCCAGGGATACAAGTAGTTTCATAAATAAAACAACTGACTACTCCAAAGGAAATTTTCTTCTATATAGAATGATGATTTTTTTGTATATCTATATACATAAGAGCAATTAATGCTGATAATAATTCTCTATTAAATCATTCCTACTTGGACGCTAGTGCAAACACACACATTGTATGTTTGAAAATGTTGAGAATTATCTCTATCCTGTATTTTCTCTTTCTATCCCTATTTTATTCCCCAAAATCAACAGAAAAAGCTGAACTGTCCAATTTATATCAAGAATGAGAAGACTAATTCATACAGTGCAGCAAGAAGTGTCATTCATCATTAATGTGAGAAAGATAAATGTTACCGGCCACAAAAAGGAACCTTATGAAGATGACTGTGGCTTGCAGGAAAAAGGAATATTCATTTATCTTGACTGAACATAATGGTCTGAGAATTCAGGAAGAAATAGGACATTGGGTACATTCCTTTAAAGATATCTTTAAGACCATTTTCACTGTTACTGTTAGCATCCTTTAGGGTCTATAAAAGCATTTAAAGAAAAGTATGTAGTTAGCACCTTTTCTTTAATTGAGCATTGGAGATTTTCTCTGCAGAGCTTTAGAAGTCAGAAAACTGTAAACAGTTGATTACTACTTCTTTCAAACTGGTTAATAATTCTAGTTGGGTGCATGGGGGTGTATTTTTAAAATCATGTCATAAATTAAAGAGATCATCCTTATATATGCTGGGATGTATAAATGTATATTATGATGTATAAATTTAGTCCATTATACATGACATTATCAGTTCACAGGTTTGTGTAGGGCAAGTCAGTGTACAGGGATGCAAGATGCATCAGCAGTTTTTCTCTGATGTATTCTGGTTTTTGGTTAACACCAAACAGATTCACATTAAGCAATGGTCTGTCAACATGAATTTGAATGCTCTAATTTGCATGTGAGAGGTTCTGGAAAGCATGTTATTCTCATGTTACTGATATAGAGCATTCAAACAAACATAATGTTATTCTATGGACTAATGGGAGGAGATTGAGAATGCACTTGAATATAAAACTCCAGTGAGAGAGACTTTAGCTTTTGAATTTAGATTTTGAAAATCCACTTTTAATTTTCTTTGGCACTGGAAAAAAAGTGTGTGTTCTTAAAGCAGCTCTTTCACTTGTGTAGGCTGTACTGGACTGGGTTGGTTAAATGCAGTTGCTGTCACTACCTTTGAATTGCCATGCCAATGACTAAACAGTTAAATCACTTATAATGGCATTTTTTGAGGTATTTATCATTTATTTTCTGTACCTTAAAATCCTGGGTTTGGGCCTGGAAAGTTAATTACTTTGTTCTTCTTATTTACTGTGAATTATTATGAGCCTTTCTCTCAGAACTGACAGAACTGAACCTTTTTTTTTTTTTACAATAATTATTTTGAAACAAAAATTGGCGAGTTGGGTCATGAATGATCCTAAATAATATTCGCACTCAATTGTGCAGTATATGCAGTTGTTGAAAGAAAGGATATTATTTCTAACTTTCTAATATAAGATAATATATATTTAGAGTTAGCTAATTTCTGTTTATTGAAACCTTCATCTCTCTCAAGAGATGGGAAATAGGCATGGGGTATATTTGTTTTCTCAAATCTATTATAGAATTCTAAAAGATTGTGAAATCTCATTAAAAATAACTTTAAGTTGTTAGAGGCCTAGTTTTACAGTATTAGAAAAATAGTTTACTTTTTAAAAAACTCAGCATTGTTTCTTTAAATACAGTACTTAATAAAAATAGCTCGACTGTAATTAATTTAATAAATGTTTGATTATGAGATGAAATGGCTTAGAAATATATGTTAAAATATATTAAAGTCTTGTAAAGCATGCAATAAAGCCAGAAATCTTTTAGATATTTTTTGAAAAGCTTATAATAAAAACTCCACAGTCTCAGTGGCTGTTTTTGGCATTTGGCATCATTTTAGGCAAAGAATAATTCAAGGTAATATGGATTGGAAGGATATGGTAGGATCCTTAACTTGATGAAGGACAATATTAGTTCCCTCTGATGCAACAACAGCATTACAAGTAAGATGCAAAAGTCAAAAAATATTTCACACTCTATTTATCATCTCTTATTTTTTTCCCCTTTAAATTCTTTATACTTCATATTTCTAATTTTTTTTTCTGAAAACTACTAAATATTGCTGGCCCACAACACTGATAAGAGGTATTTCTAAAGGAAATGTCATGATGTGCAGCTACTCATAGAACTAAAATTGGGTTACAGGTCCAAAAGTGAATTGTGCTGGCATAGGTAAAGTATGATGTATTTTAGTGTTTTCCTTGTGTCTTTTTTTCTCTCTTGCATTGCTAGTCTCAGTACTGAATATTATTGAAGTAATTAGCTTATTAATCAGACTTTTTAGTTCCGGTGAAACAACAAAGTTTTATTTTGAAACTGTGGAATAAAAAATGATATTTTATTACACATGAAACTGTGTAATAAAAAATCACTTAAAAATTTGTGACAATAAATCCTTTTAACCATGAGCATTCTGCGTGTAAAAGATTCATCCTTAATAAAATCACAAAACATAGTGTTGAAAAATAATTTGAAAAGAAGCTTTAATTGTGAACTTTAGAGAGACTCTCTCAGCTGTGATTGCCCGTGCTTACAAAGCAGAAAACAAGGTGAACCATACAAGCCATATATGCCGGAAGCTGTAGATTATGTGAGGCACACATGTATCTTCATATGCATCTTCACTTTTAGAAAAATGATGGTGCAATTCTTAGTGCTGTCACTTGTCTAGACTAAGACACAGGAGAGATATATTAGAAGCCTATTGTTAAGAATCCAGAAATGGCATTTATATTATAATAAAAGGAAAAAGAAGCCCCAATATTCATGTGTTTCATTTAATTCTGAAATAGATTTTTCTGTTTACTACTTAAAAATTATAATATAGAAAAGAGTTTTGCATGTTCAAAGGGCATTAAAGGGCCATTCAAATTACTCTCCTCTTAAGATCCTGTATTTTTTCTTAAAATATTCAAAGCCTCCATATCATTGTGAAATAATAGATTTTTATTTGTTATATCAATTAGCTTTAAAAATTCATCAATAACATATTGACCACTTTCAGACTCAGAAAAGACAAAGTTGCTTTTCAAATACCTTTTTTCCCCTGGAAAATTTTATAAATTGTATATTTTTAGTAAAAAATGAGAAAGATTTTCTCATCTCTCTGTTGCATAAAAATTAGCTAAGAAAAAAAGCCATTTTTCTTTTGAGCAATTCCTAAATCCATTTATTTCCTCCTGCGCTGCTTGTACCAGAACTGGCATGTGTCAGATTCCATGAAAGAGACAAATTAGAATGTACAGATGTGCTGGACCTCTTCATTTCTCAAGCCTTCCTGATAACAAGTGATAATTTATGCAGTGCTGGTCTGCAAAAGGCTCTGAATCCTCTCTGCTCTCAATCCTCTGTCAGGGCTGGCTTAACCCACAGTTGGGAGTGCTGAGCACTGGGGGACAGTAACCAGCACACTCTGATCACCCTCAGGTTGTCATCCAGACTCTAAATCCACCAGGATCTCACTACAAATCCAGTCCAAATTTTGCTACAGAACAAATATTCAGCAGAGACTCTTTATGTGAGAATACAGAAAAACACTCGGTGGGGATTTCAAAAACAAAGCAAAATATGTTGGTTTCTGAATTCATGACAAATATGTGGCTGCTTAGTACCTGCTCCTGAGCATGCACAAGAAGGCAGGCAGGAATGTGGTGATATCCTTACACCTCCTATAATTTTTTAAATCTTGACTGCATCAATATATTGATGTCTGTGTTCATGAGCTGCCATTTACAGAACATTGTTACAATGCTGGGACAATTTAGACAGATTATACAATTTACGCCCACAGTTTGCAGGCATGACTTGACAACTGCTGCTATACTGACTATATTAACTGCTGGTCCATCACTCCCAGTCTTTTATTAAAAATGCAGTAATGTGGTTTACATTACAAAAAACTGCCTACATTGGTGACCTGATATTCCTTTACACTCCTAATTTCAGAGGGAATGAAAACAGAAGAAATGGGCAATCCCACACCTTCTGGAATTAAACATTTTTAC
Source organism: Cettia cetti (assembly GCA_013401135.1). Taxonomy (NCBI): domain Eukaryota; kingdom Metazoa; phylum Chordata; class Aves; order Passeriformes; family Sylviidae; genus Cettia; species Cettia cetti. The sequence goes on from VZUI01047442.1 coordinate 8,573, forward strand.
TGGATCCATTTTGCTTTCTTTGTGGAAATAAAGGTTAATACACTAAGTTCAATTGGTGCTATTGCAATTGTGAGGAGGATTGCAAGACTGCCAGAAATTTATTCAAATGGCTCTTTTTACTAATTAGGGAAATAAGATTAAGATGGTTGTAAAACTGCAGAAGACAAAGTCTTGAGTAGTCTCAAGCCAGATTTAATCAGCAATTTCCTGTGTAAACTGGAAGCAGAAGACTCCATAATCTAGGTGAAAATGGTCAGCCACCTTCTACAGTATGTAGACACGCAGATCTGTGTTGCAGGATGGAATCCATGCAAGGATACTGAGGGAGATGATGGGAGTGCTCACCGAGACACTTCTCATCGTTTGTCATCAGTCCTGGCTAACCGGGGCAATCCCAGCTGCCTGAAAATGAGCACGTTATACCCACCTACAGGAGCAGCCAGGAAACTACAGGCCTATCAGCCTGACCTCAATGCTGGGGAAAGAAGACATTTATTTTTTTTAATTTAAAGATTTTTTTGTAGATTTATTTACAGTTAGGTTTTTGTTTCCCTTTTTTTTTTTTTCTGACTGTAAGATAATATATGGTTTATATTTTTAGAAGTGATTTATATTCTCTGTTTTCTAGATGTTCTTTAACATTTCTATCAGGGATACTTCCATGCACAATCCTTGAGGTTATCTTTATAAACTTTAGGGATATTATAGATTTCAACTGTTTCAGGAATTTATTTTTAAAAAATCAACAGATGTGTTCACAAATATGGAACTAAATTTGAATGATAGAGCTGCTGAAAACTGTGTGACTCAGGGGAACAAAAACCAAATTTGAACTCTCTTGACAATTACAACAGGCACAAACTGATTGCTAATTAATTATTCTTAACAATTAGGTAAGCAAAGAGCTCATAGTAGCCCAGTTCTGGACTTATATTGATTTATGAACTATAAGCTCTCATATACTTTGTGGCCACTGAATGTTTTTTGTCCGATGCATTATATATTCATTTTAGCATCAAACAAAAGTTTACAAAATTAAAATTCATGTTCAAAAGATCCATCTAGGTCTTCCAATGTCAGTTTCTAAGCCAAGATTTTCTTCATACAAGTTAGCTTGAGCAACTTCTGCAGAACACCCCTAGTCTTAACTGGAAAATAACATTTGAGTGTTATTAAACTGGATGGTAATTGAATTTATGCTTTCATTTTTTGACCTGAAAAAATATCTGTGAATGTCATGATAGATTAATTTCATTACTCCAGACTTTCTCTATTTAGGTATTTCTTAATAGCCTAACATTGATGCTACTCTTCAAACTTTTCACAACCTCTAGAAGACCTTTAAAAAATGACATATCCTTGTGAGAAAGAGTGCAAATCTTCATGTATACTTCAGCTGTGCTGCTTCATTACAGATTTCCTGAAGAGATCTAAATGAGCAGTGAAGGTTTAAGGTTTTGTTTGTTGGGTTTGAGAAAAAAAAATCAAGAAATCAAGCTGTCAGAATTCTAGGTCTATATTTAAACCTTCAGTAAAATTTTCAGAAAATTCACTTTTGTGAAGAAACTGCATCCCGATTTTCTTCTGAATTTAGTGACGTGAAACCTTTCCTCAGGGACTGAAGGCTGGGAAACTAAAATTGTGAATTGGCAGAGATGTTTTGAGGTACTCTGAAATAAAGCATTGATGTGAATAATAGTTGATGCGCATGTTTAGCTTTCTCAATGATGCTGGTTGCTTGGTAACCAGCAAAAGGCATATGTCAGAGAGGAGTTCAAACAAAACAGATGACATCAATCTCAGCAAGGTGAGGAAAAGGAAAACCACTGATTATCTCACCCAGACTGGTATATACAGGAATCCCATCATGTTTTTCTGTTACTAAATATCTAAGCTGATTCTAAACCTCAAACTATCACAACACTTGTGGTAGTTTGTAACAAGGGATGACATTTGTGTCTTTTTACAGATTTTAAATGTTTACTTTCAGAATCTGCATAGTGCCCTTGCTCAGCAGCACGTATCAGAAAAACATTGTTTTCTCTGTTCTGCCACTGGCTGGGCAGCAGCTTCTTTTATCACAAAGTCAAGCACAATTTTGCATGTAGAGTCACTGGACCTTCAAAGAAGGTCACAGAACTTGCATGGGGAAGTCACAGGGCCAAAGACACACTTTAAAATATTAAGACTTTCTTTTTGCGTATTTCTCTGACTGAGCCTTTTATTCCACATCAAAAAAGTACACAATAATTACAGTCATGTTTTTAACCTTATTTTTCCAGTTTTTCAGAAAACAATACTTATCTGTATCTACACAATACAAGAAATACAGTCAGGCATTCATTTTTCCTACAAGCTATTAGGATTCACATTTTCTGTGTTTTTCATGGACAGGTATAAAATTTCCACTAGGATTTCTTTTTGGAAGGTGATAATAATTCTAGCCCAGTATCTTGTTTAAAAACTCAAAGTTATCTTTTCCGAGTCTTTGTTAGAGTAAGTTACACTTTTTTACACAGAAAATCACACAACATTATTAAAAAAAAAAAGTTTAGAGTAATGACTTTATTCTGGTGATGTTCAAAAATTATGATTGTCACAATAACCCCATGCAATACTACACATTGGGAGAAGAGTGTGGAAAGATGCCTGTCAGAAAAAGAACTGAGGGTGCTGACTGATGGTTGCTGAACATGAGACATTGTGTGCCCAGGTGGTCAAGAAGACCAGTGGCATCCTGGCCTGTATCAAAAATAGTGTGGCCAGCAGGAATAGGGAAGTGATCATTTCCTCATACTTTACGCTGATGAAGAGTTGGAGTGAGTCCAGAGAAGGGCAACAAAGCTGGTGAGGTGTATAGATAGTGAGTCATATAAGAGTGGCTGAGGGATCTCAGCTTGTTTAGCCTGAAGAAAAAGAGGCTCTATGGGGGCCTTTTTGCTCTCTACTACCAAAAGGGCATTGTAACAAGATGGGGAGTTGGCTTCTTCTCCCAGGTAAGAAGTAGAACAAGAGGAAATGGCCTCAAGTTGCACAAGGAGAAGTTTAGGTTGAACATCACTCAAAGGGTACTTAATCATTGGAACAGGTTGCCCAGGGAGTGATAGAGTCATCATTCCTGGAAGTGTCAAGAAACAACTGGACATGGAACTTAGCGCTCTGATTTAGTTGACGTGATGATGTTCAGTTAAAGGTTGGAATCAGTGTTTCTAGAGGTCTTTTCCAAACTTAATTCTATGATTCTATGATTTGATTCTATGATTGCAATGGAGCTGGTCCCTGCTCTGAAGCACTGACATCTTAGATGTCTACAGTGAACTCAATGGTCCACAAAGTCATTCTGAAAAATCAATGAAAAAAATTCACTAGAATCAAAACAAAGATTTCTCTTCAGTTATAGCTTACAAAGAATATTCTAGCCTGACGAATGAAGTTGAATATAGTTAGCAGCACAGAGGCAGGGAGTATATGGTGGACTGGGGAGAAGATAATACTTTTTAAGGGAACTTCAAACAGGATATGGCAGCACAGAAATGATAGAAGAACCTGGGTGACTAAGCCTAATCCTCAGAAACTGCAGTCAATTATCAAACAGATATGTTGCTGAAAAAAATCAGTAGGATGCTTTTTCTACTCATAGCATAATCCCTAAAATGCATCTTTTGACACTTAGATATTGAACCTCAATCAGAACAAATAGAAAAAAAAATATTACTAGAGTCTTATAATTTCTTTTAAATAATAAAGCATTTAGTAGTACTTAAATAATAAATAGAGTATTAAGGAGTATTTAAATAATAACACAGTCTAAAGTAGTATCATTTATCAGTGTATTTCAGATATTCATTAAATTCACACTTCTCAGTGTGGAAATTAAAATTAAAAAGATTAACTTGATTTTTACTTCAAATCACTGTGCATTGTTTTTCAAGCCTGTACTTTCAAATGCACAATATAGTATGATTTTGGTTGCATGCATTCAAGGGGGGAAATTGCTTTCATTTCTGGGTTTTTTTCCCTTTTTCCCCAGTTTGGCTAGTTTCACACTGCATAAACAATGAAGGCAAACAACATTAACAAAAGCAGTTTATTTGCCTTAAATACGCATTAGGTGGTCATTTTTTGAATAATCCTACAGAGATGTGGCCATTACTTTCATAAAAGCAGGACTCAGAATCAATCTTCTAAATTTTAATAACTTGATAAAACTGAAGTCTTAATCCCATTGCTTCAAAATTAGTGGAGAAAATTCCACTAGTTTCAGTTAAGGTAGGAACAAACCAGTGCATTTTTGCTTTAAATTTGCCAGTAATGTCTTCTTGAGTATAATGAATTATAATAAATCTCTCTCATATTCTTAATACCACAGGGGTCACTGTCACTAAGAAAAAATAGCCTTTTTTCTGGCAAATGTTGATAAAAAAATGTTTTAACTTTACAGTGAAAATGTGGTGGAAGCAGTTTAGGAATTTCTAGTTTTATTTATTTTCAGAAATTCTCCTTATAGGTATCTCTAAAAACAACCTAGATATTTCCTTCTATTCTGTTAATTCATTTAGACATTACTGACAATTCCATCTTCCTCTAAACTCTGTTTGGAATCTCTTTGAAAGTACAAAAGAATTCCTCCTTGCTTTCCATATCCAGACACTTTTTCTTTTTGGAAGCTGCTTGATAGTTGAGACAAGTCAATGCATCATATATTTTCACTTTTGTACTTAAAACAAAGGGCACCTTGAACAGAGAAGCAAAAATGAAAAATTCAAGTTTTGACAGACATAGCTGTTCCAGAGTTTAGTATTAAATACTGACAATAAAACATGGCATCCTATTTCTTTTCTGCAAGAAGTTAGATTCCTTCACTGAGACCATAATCATTTACTTAGGTTCTGGTATTTTCTTGTGTTATTCACATTAAAGACAGATAAATATAAGTTTATGTGTATTATTACTGAAATAAGACATTTGTTATGCTGTTCAAGTTTACTGAAGCACTCCTAACATTAATCTGGTTCTTCTTTTCAGTTACTGAACAGACAAGCAGGGGCCAGTTGCCTGTGATGCAAACTGCTCCTATTATGCCAAACAGTCATCACTGGAACTGTAAAATTATTTGGAGTTTTGCAGTATAAGAAAGTAGTATCATGCTTGATAGGAAGTTATGAAATTAGAAAACCTAGAAATGCAAAGGCTTTGTCTGATCACCTAACACGTCCTTCTGATTAAATATTTTCTGTCTACCATTGCTCTCTTTAAATGCACCTGGACTAGAAAAGCTGTAAACTTGTCATTTTCATGTTGTAAAAAATTCTGGGGATAAGATAAAAGATAAATAGCTGTGATGCTGATTTTGAAGCTAGAAAGAGCCTTGGTTTTATTATTTTCTCACCTCTTTCCCCTCAAAAAATTAATTTATTTCAAGTATTTCAATGGTGATTGTAAGACTTCTATCAGTGAATTGTCATTTTGAGCAATCATAAACTTGGTGAGACTGGTAGTTTATTAGAGCTAGCTATGTGTTATAGCATATCAAACTCTGGGATTATAAATCCGATGTTTTTAACAGGACTATTTAGTCAAAATATACATATGATAAAAAATCACATTACTTTCTATACAAGTAGCCTAAAGAGTGAATATTTAGCCTTTCCTTTAAATTCATTGCACTGTAATTTATTATAATTTAGCAATACTTTGATATCATGGATTATTCAGTATTTGAGAGCAAACTAGCGTTTTCTAACCAAAGATCTAGTATTTTTCAATTAAAGTAATACTAAACTTTATGGAAAACAACTATAATAGCATTGCACACATCTTTTCTAATAACACCACCAATTTGTCTTTTTAATTCCAAAATGCTTTCTTATTAAGACTGTCTGAATTCCCTGTTTATTTGCTACCCAAAGGTATCAAGCATTCACATCTTCTGCTTTTTGATCTTGCCAAAATCCAAACAGATGTCTTTTCTTTTTCTCTACATCACATCCTTAGTTCATATTTCTGCATGACTTTTCCCTGGGTCTGGGGAATCATGGGGCTTCTGGATGGAGAAAATTAGAGACTCTGTTCTGGTTCCTGGGCTGTGCCATGACTTCACATCCGTGATACAATAATAAATTTAACAGTCTCAGAATGTAAAAATTGCTGTTGTTCTTTCAATGCTCTCTCTTCATCTGTGCTAGGCAAGATTGCATAGGTTAGGAGTTCCCCATGATGTCTAATTTGAAAGAAATTTCTATGTGTCCCTGTTAACACACTCATCTTGCTCTGACTTGTTTATACCTGGTGGAAAGAGATGGCTTTTTAAAAGCTGATTCTGAGAAGAATCCTAGATCTTCATTCACTGCATTAAGCCCTGGGTGGAAAAGTCTCTTCTGAAGAGATTTGTTGTGAGTATTAAAAAACAAGCTTTCTAACTCACACACCTTAACTATCTTCTTAAAATCAGACAATGTGAAACTCTCCTTTAGGAGTGCATATTCATCCTTGGTGTCTTCCTATGCTCTAGTGACATGATTGGTTTCTGGAAGTTAGGAGACAGATCTGGCAACCAAAAAATCATATCCCTTTAAACCAAGGTAGAACTTAATTACTATATTCTGTCTGATTTTTTAAAATTATTACAAAAAATTCTTATAGAATTTATTAAGTGTTCAGCTCCCTTAAATAGTCTAATGAATCAGCTTTAGAATCAGTCACATACCAGAGATCTCTACAGGAAAGTGGAGTTAATCTTTCAAAACATAGCATTGTCTCTGTTTTGTAAATTTTCTGAAGTTTATGTCAAGTGATAATTAGTCACTACAATGTATATTTGAAACTCCTACTTTAATTCTCTTAAGAAACTACTTTGTAAAACGTCTTAATAAGTATTTGATAAAAAATTAAACCATTTTCAAACAATTCAGCTAAAATTAGACTTTAATAATCATGATGGAAACAAATAAAAATTAATTTTATAGATAGTTATCTTAAGTTAACTATGCTTACCTTTATAGGTATATAAAACTTCCTGGTTTTCTTCAAGTTGTATAACTATCTTTGTCTTTAATCTATTCTGGATATAGTAATATGAGAATCCTCTGAATGCAATACAAAATCTCATTGCAAAGCAAAAAATTGAAAAGATTGAACCACAATCATATACTAAGGCAAAAAAAAACCTAAGGAAAGACCTCTTTTTAAGAGAAAAATTTTTCAATTATATAATCAGGATGGCACACAGGCAAGCATCTGAAAAAACTTCATTAATTTGCAGGCATGTTTGCATAATTTAATTCACAAATGTATAAAAACAATGATTGCACTGACTAATAGTTTCTCACATACATACAGGTTTTCTTGGCTTAAAGGCTGATTTCTAGGTGTTAAGTCTTAGTCACTACCACCTTGATGTTTGTAACATTGTGCTCTTTAGCTTGAACTGCAGGAAGTTTTACTACACCACCGTATTTTAGGACTGCATTTTTAATGAAACTCCATGGACTTTGTGCTAATTTTCATCTTGGAATATATACGTCAAATGGAGAAATCAGCATCAGACAGGCATGCAAAGATACACTTTCAGATGACATAGACAATTACTTGATGAAGTATTAAAGGTAAATTCTGTGCAATCCTGAAAATTTTGGCACTGTTGAGTAATGGGAAACATCAGTATTCAGCTTTGCTTGAAAGAGTCGTACACACAAAAATATTCCTTTTATTCCTTCATTATAAGCAAGTATCCTGACAACTGTCAAGTGTGTATAGTATTGAAAAGCAAAATGAAACCTGTATTTAGTACTTATTTCTTTCAACCTTATAAGAGTATCTTATGTTTGTATGCTACTTTTATTAGCCCATAACATTTTTTGTGGTGGTTTTCCCACAATAAAAGAGACTTTTGGATATCTACAGCCACCAATAGGTACTCTGATGATTTGTACTGTACTTGTGAAGTGGATGCAAGTGGAAGATGTCAGCTTATTGCAGAATATGTTCTCAAAAAGTAAGTTCTCAGATCTTTTTAAATACTTAGATACTAGGACTTGACAGGAGAGTTCTGATGCTGATAACAATTTCTTTTAAGTTAATAGAAAAAATTCTATTTCTTAGAGATTTCCATGAGTTTTTCATCCAGTCTATTCTTTCCCATTAAAATCATGAATAAAATTCAAGCTGTATTTGCAAGGCTTCAATTCTGTCAGGACTTAATTCTCTTCATGTTACAGCAGACAGAAGCTAAAATAATTTCAGAACTGCTCATAGAAATTGAGCATGTGGTAAGGCTTTCCGGGAGACACACAAAGTGCCAGTGAATCAATCCTAACAGCTATTGGTATTGTCACCTCACTCTGAGAAACATCCTGCAATATTACTTCAGGTGGAGTTAAGTTTATTACATTACAAAAAGTTGCACTAGATAGGTGCAGTAATTCCTGTGTAAGAATTATGCCTTTACTAAGTAGGACTTTGTTCTGATCGACTGCTTTGTTCTCAACATAAATTAGTAGCAGCTGTAATAAGTCAGAGAATTAAATATCTAATTTTCATTCTGAAGAAGTTTTGAAATTGAGCCTATTTGGAGACACGCAAGGTACAGCTGCAATCAATAAAGATATCACAAATATGTTGAAAAGTAGAAAGCACACATTACCCTTATGATATTTTCCCAGGTGACAACTGATTTATGTATGATAACAATTCTTTTATATAGCCAGGTATATAGGTATATACATATATCATATATACATAAATATTTACACATTTAAGCATTTCTAAAACTATAGCCTCCTTAAAAGATCAATTTGGTTTTTTCCCTTTCTATTATCAAATATGTGCATTTTGTCGTACCACTTTGGCACAAAAATGTACCATTAGGATATATTACATCAATATCTAAGTATTAGCTTTTATGTGACCTGATAGATATGGCATATCATCTCATTTTATACTCTGTGCCTCTGTGCTTTGATGGCATGTTACAGACAAAGTGTTCTGTGTTTTAAGATAATCTGCAGTACACCAAAGTTTTACGGAAAGGATGATTTCCTACAAGCAAACAAGCAATAATAATACACCTGACCTTTTCCCTTTCTTTTGAAAAATATAAGTTTAATATTTTTTGCAGTGATCAAAGTGAGAAGCTTGAAAAATATGCTTCAAGTACTCATAATCCCAGAAAATCTGGATATGCTAGACAAACTTTTGATGTCTTTACTGATAGATTTCTTATTTGATTTGCAAAATATAAACTGAGAAAGAAACCATGATATCAAAATTATATCTAAATATGATAGCTTGTATGCAAGTAGAACAACAAAAAGGAGGTAAGCTCATGCTTTTTCACACTTCCTTGGCCTTTTTTTTAATGCTGTCCTTACAAGATGATAATATAGTATTGTAGTTTGTCTACTCAACCTAGTTTCTTCATTCTGAAATTGTTTAAATCTCATTTCTTGATGATGTCCCCTCATTACCTACACCACTGGCTGTGTTTCTGATGCTACTTACAAAGAGAAGGATTAAAAATAAATGATACAGGCTGTTCTTTTTTCTTTTAGAAAGAGTGAGTTTCTAAAGAACTCACTCATTCCTTATTAATCTGCAGATAAGGCTTCTTGCAATGCAATTGAGTAAAATATTTCTGAGGAGCAACTAAGTAGAGGCCATTTGTATCAGGAGAGTTCATTGTAAGAGGTTGTCCTGTAGAAGTCAAGCCACATTACTAACCATGGCAACTTCTGATCAAGTAGGAAGAGATCTCTTTCTCCTTGGAAGTCCTCAGGAGCAAAGGGAAAGCAAATCAATTGCATGATACCAGAGCATCCTTCTGTTTCTTAACCGCATTGCAAAATACTTTTATTTCGAGACTTTCGTACCAATCCAGGCACATTTTCCTAGCTATTCCTATACTTCAGAAAAAAAATTGTTTACATCTTTTCAAAAGTTTATGAGATGTTTGGACTGACTTAGTTACAATTAGTCATAATTCTTTAACTTCTTTATCTGGTTATCCTCCATAAATATAGTAGATATAATTTGTTTTTCTTCTGTAAAAAAACCTGTCATTGATGGAAACATTGTGGAACTAGTGTTTATATGTTCTACTTTCAGGAACACTATAAGTAATCCATTCTGAAAAACCTTATGAGTGACACTTGAGGATAATTTAGAGACCCAGATAGCAGATACTGATAAATTTGTTACCTGCCTACAGTAAAGTGAAGGGTCATTTCCAGAAGTTGCTGAAAGTCAGCTTAAATTGAGACTTCTTTCATGTTGCAATCATTTAGGAGGAAAAATATTTTTTTTACTAGGTCTGTGAGAGAAGAAAGACTTGTGATAGTCTTATTCTGTATAATTTTTGGTCAAATTATACAGTCCTGTTTGTGACAAACATTTTATTTTGTCATAAGAGGAGTGCTTCTTCAGAATTTTCTTTAGGAAAAAACCTTCAAATAGAAAGAAATCTAGGTTTTACCTGACAAAAGAGCAAAGTAACTGTGAAATTGTACAGCAGCAGAGGCAGATCTTGTTTTAGGAGATGATATCTGGATCAAATGCTGCAGTGAGCCAATGCCGCACTGGAGAGTTGGCAAGTAAAGTAAATGGGTTTGTCACCAGAGGGAATCACAGAGAAATCACCTGCTAATGGAAACTCTACTGCACTGCTGCAGATGCTGATTTATAAAGGCACTAAAACTGATACTATGTCAAATTTATTGGTCTAAGTCAAAGATTGTATTCTTAAAAACACACCTAGATTCTAGCTGCCTAGGATTCCACTGCTAAAATCACTATATGCTTAAGGATCATCAATCCTTGCACGGCAATAACCATCCTGAAATCACTGAGCAACTCAATACCTCTTTTAAGATCTTTAAGATCCTTCAACCACATTTGCATTCTCATTTCTTTCATTTCCAAAGGGATATAACATAATTGATGTGCTCAGATTTTCCTTAGCAAACACCAGCATGACTGAGTGCTGTACAAGGTACACTAGGAATGGCCATATTCATTTCACTTATGCTTTTAGGTATAGTACTACCACTTAACTTTGTCCAATAACTCTGTAATTACTGCACTAATCCAGTATTTGAGAGAACTGGGTTCTCTGTTTTCTCACCTGTGACTCGATTCTCATACACTTTTCTTAGAGCAGCTCCATAATCTTTTATCTCTAGCTGAGCTGGGATATATATCCATGTTTTCTATATGCTCATCACTCTTTGTGCCACTTTGGGTAATGAATACTACCAATAGCAACAGAAGTAACACAGATTCAGACAAAAGGAGAATGCTTCTGTAATTTGGTAGTGTAGTCAGTGCACAGTAGGAAGAAGAGGGGTCTAGGTCATGGATTTCAGTACAAGCCTTACTTGCATGTTTTATGGGGCCTAAACAAACTTCAGGGCAGTTTGAAACTGCATAGACACAAAATAAATTTTCTATCAAGAAGTACACTTGCAAATTGCTCTGCATTTCCCTGTACTTTACTGTGCTTCATTCATTAAATTGCAGTGGTTAGATGAGAGAAATTGAGTCAATTGCATTTTGTTGGTTGGTTGAATGATTTTTTAAATGTTATTGAAGGCTTTCTGTTTCTATGTATCTTGAAAAGCAGCTGAATAAGTACATGGATAGGCATATTTAGAAAGAACTCTGCCTCTTCAGCATGCTGCTGGTATCACCTTCCTGCAGCACAGCAAATAGGTCTCATAACAATTTTATCCCCTGATTGTGTGGCAGTCAGAACACAGAGGTTGATATTGGGAAATGTTAAACACATCTCAGCTTCTTTTTCCTCTTAATTTTATGCTCATCAGTTTTATACAAGCCTTGAAATGAGAATCAAAATAGTTGTCTAACTCATTCATGCTACCCAAGCATTAGTTCTTGCTGGGCTTCTTTAGAACATTTTTCTTCATTTATTCTCTTCTCTGTACTTTCTTACAGACATTTGTTCTTTTAGCCCAGATATCTGATTAAATCACTACAGTTGTCATCTGAAAGTTATAGTTTACAGTTTTGAAGTGCTCAGGTATGGGTCATTTTGTTTTGTTCCTGTTGAAGCTCTGACATTTCTTATAAACTCTAGTGTTTATGCAGTAAGAAAGAAGAAGGTAGCTCAATTAGCAAAGACTGGTCTTGAAAAAGACCCACAGATTAATGCATTCCTCTCTCAAAAAAAAATTTTGAACTAGAATATTCTTGTAGAAGATCATAGATATGTTTCAGGCAGAAGAAGGAATTGAGGACAGGGTTTCCATATCCCATAACTTCTGGGTTTCAACAAATGATATACTATTATATTTTTAGATGAGTTTCTTCATTAAAAATCTCCAAATATTTATTTCCAGCTTAAATATAACAATATCTTTGATACAGATGGAATCTTTTCAAATGTTTGTGTCTCAGAAAAACAAAACAAAGCAAAAAGCATCTGTGTTCCACCTGAAACAGTTTTTCTATATTGGATTTTTTTTTTTACCTGCCAACAAAAAAATCAATTTGAACAACCCTAGATCAGACTATGGATGTGCTTGTGTTCTAATGAGTTTTAGCATCCATATATCGCTTGTCTTTGACATGCATCACAACCATCTGTTCTTAAAAAAAAAAGTAGAAACTTTTCTAATATTAATATATTTACATTGCATAAAAGCTACTATAGGAATGCAAATTTTTAAAACCCACAAAAGTTAATCCATCAAGTTATCAGTTTGTATTCTCATATTATTTAATAGTTAAAACAAGATTGAGGGACAAAAAAAAAAAAAAAAAATTAATCCAAATACTTCCAAAGCAGACAAGACTCTTAGATCTGCTTTCTTCTACATCAACAGCAATAAAAAGGACCTCAGGACATAACAGTAGTGAATGCTCTCAGAAAAGGAATACGAAAAGTGCTGGAAAGCATGTAGATGTTTGGGAATCAAAATTTTGTGTGGTTCCAACAATGGAAAAAACTCAGCCCTGCAGCCCTATACTGTAGGGAGGAGAATGTTTAGTGAATGTAATCTTTATTTATTTGTGTATCATTTGCATAGAGGTTAGGTTTGAAAGAAAATAACTTCTATGTCTTCTATTGGTCTTCTATTGGTTTCTACTGTATTATTTATCTGAATTTGGTGGTAAATAGCTTGTGGTTTTTGTGAGCTACCAAGAAATGGCTCTGCAACTTAAATTCTTGTTTTAAGTGGAATTTCACATTCAAGATCTTTCAGTAAAGGGGAGAGGAAAAGCAAGAAATATAATAGTTGATGGCTTAAATTATTTATTTGATGAAAATAAATATAAAGAAAAATAATTCTACAGTTTTTCAGTCCTCTTGTGATCTGCTAGCTAAGGACATGTCACAATTTGCATCACGTCACCAAATTTAAACATATCCTCTGCCAGGCTTGGGAACAGAAGGAAGGCAGGCTGTTGCAACAGAACACCAGTTTCTTATTACTCCCTTTATGGATTCTTGCAAAGGTGATATTCTGAAGCAAGCATATGGAGTCATTTCTAGATCCCGTAGAAAAAATGCAATCTATGCTTTGGATTACCAAATATCTTTTGTTAGTGTTGTTGAAGAGGTAATATAGTACACCAAATCCATGTATTCTCTAATTTTCTACATGCTTTTTGTACTCTTTTCTGATTGTCATTGTCCAGCTGTCTTACTACTCCTTCTATCAGAGCCTCTGATGAGCACTTTGTTTCCATATTCAGCTTCCATGGCACAATTTTGTGTTGGTGCTGAGATGCTGAAATTGGATGAAAACCTCACAGAAATGCTCCAAGCAAGTGAGGACAAGTCCCTATAGTTGCAACGAAGGACTCGCTAAATCCACAATTTTGTCAATGTAGCACAAATCTCTCTAGCATAAATAATTAATTCAAATTATCATTTATACTTTGCCACTACTCTTTAACATACACTGGGTATGCTTGATGAAGTACAGCCAACAAAAGTAAAAACTATCTTGTGCCTCAGACACTGATGCTGTGTCCTTAGATATGGCCATATCATCTTCAAGATTTATATTTCAAAAGAAAACAGCTTTTCACATTCTACTGTTTTGAATTTCCAAGAACGGCCAAGTTGGCAGATATGCAAACCAATTTACTTTTGCCTGGCATCAGAGTTCTTTTCCTGGTCCTCAAAGACTATTCTTTGAAAGAACTGAACCACAAAAGGAAAGATTACTCGTTACTGGACAACACATGTCTTGTCTGGAAACAAATGTGGATGTGCTTGCCAGCTGATAATCAAACTATACAGACAAATTATTAAAATATTAGAGAGATTTTTATTTCAGTAGTAGCCTTCTGATCTTAGTATACAGCTCTGTTTCCAAATATTACTCAATGCTCACATTGTTTCTACTCTTATTTTCATATTTCAAGTATGCATTTTTATAAATGCATTCTTTAATCATATTCATTATAAATGTGAAAGCTCCACTCGATGTTTTCTACTCAGCTAAACCAGTGCAGACAAATTGAAAACCTTTATTAAACCCCTCTCCTCTCAAGAGGGCCACTGTGGCAGCAGTTGACATAATTTGAATCACTGAGATGTTACTAGCCGTGAAAACAGAATTTAAGTAGACACTGTTTGCTGCATGATGTGGAACTACCACGGCCTGAATTCTAAATCTTTGTGAATTCTGTTACCAAGAACTGACACTGTGTTGGATAAATTTTATTTAAAACTGAATGAATCAACATTTTATGAAATAAAAATGTTAAAAAATCAGTCAAAAATTGCTTCAGAATGGGGCATTTGGATTCCAAAAAAAGTTAATCAATGGCAGAGTTATTTTTATTATGTCATAGGAATTATAGGAATTTCTATTGGTTATTATATCTTAGATTTCTGCCAATGACTCTGAATTTAAATAAAAGAGCAGAAAATTTAAGCAAATTTAATATTAAAAAAGAATGGTTATATGTAAGTATTAAATGCACACTCAGATTCTAACACTGTGCATAACTAAAATAAGAAAAGGAAATCTCTATAGCTTGAGAGCTTTTTGCTAACTTCAATAAAAGTCAAGCTAGAAAAGAAACTATAGAATGAGATTACAGTGATACAATCAGAATTTAACAAAAACATGCTACTAGGATACTATTGAACTGATGGGAGGGGGGTGAACACTCCTGTGTATGGAAACTTACCAATTCTCATCATCACCAGGATATGAAAAAAGTCTGTTTTAGGATAAAGCTACAGAAGGAACTGGAATTGTTTTAGTCCTTATCAAAAATGGTGTCAAGGAAATGTTTCAGGCTACTTACTATACCAGTTTGGTAGAGAAGCTAAAAAAAGTTGTATCTCAGTACCTATTATTTTTTGATGATTGTGAATGAGAAGAATGCGTATGTAGGCAATTTCCACCTCATTACATCTTCCTAATCATTGCTAGCTGTTGGTGAGGCAAGTCCCAGGTTTCTGGATGGGAACTGTGTAGGGCCTGGGAGTCATAATATTTCATGGGAAAGTTTTAAAGACAAATCCATCTTATCTGGAAAGCACTGGGGACTGTATTGAAGAAATGACTTGAGCTTCCCTACTTGAGCTTTTTGTCCTACCTCTTATGTGGCTGTGGAACTGAAGCTCTTTTCTGAAAATAGTGATCATGGTAAGTTGTAAATATTATGATGGAGAGGTTAGGTGCTGAAAAAAATGTTAGATACAAAAGGATACCATGTTATTCTGCCATAAAAGAAGCTGTGAAAAATGGAACATCTGCATTTTTCTATGCCGGCTCTTTCTACTCTTGA
Organism: Cettia cetti; assembly: GCA_013401135.1. Taxonomy (NCBI): domain Eukaryota; kingdom Metazoa; phylum Chordata; class Aves; order Passeriformes; family Sylviidae; genus Cettia; species Cettia cetti. The sequence continues at coordinate 24,341 of VZUI01047442.1, forward strand.
TACTTCTGTGGAGAGTTGTTGAGGATATTGGCTGTGCCACTAGGAAAAATGAGTCATTCAATCAGCACAATGAGTTTAGGAAGTTAAAGCTACAGATTTAAAGTTTTAGTCCTTCCTTATGAGGAAGAAAAAAGGCATAAGCACTTTGTAAAAGGCTTAAGTACAATGTGTAGGAAGATTAATTTCTCCCCTCTCATATTCTGAAGTTGACCTTCACATTTGTCAATTGCTTTGAGTAATTGTCAATAGAAAAAGGAAACGAGCAAGTGTTCTATGAAGGGGAAGACCAAGTAAAATTTAATATCATTTCTCTATTTTCACTGAAAATCTGAAAAGTTAGGCCTTAAAAGATTCCCAGTAATGAGGACAAATTATATTTAATGTCTTTATTTATAGACATTGAAAAAAAACTCAATGGAAAAAGTGATACCTATATAATGAAAATGTATGAAAACCATTTAGCAAAATAGCTCAGGCCTGCTGGAATTAACTGATCTCATATTGAAATATATTTTTTTATCTTGTGCAGTTATATCTTCTGACAGAGCAGAATAGCAGCAAAGTAAATCACAGGAAGCAAAAGCTGTGCTCTAGCTCAGGAAAGTGGAACATGGATGTCACACCTATTCATTCCACCTATTTTATCTCTCAATACAGTAATTATTACTGTTGACACACCTCTAAAAACACCTTCCCTTTCGTATGTTGCTACAAACCATTTGCAAAGTTTCAAAACCAATCTGTCTAAAAAGAAACTCCCTATTTGTGGTTGTCATCTTAAAATCAATTTTTCCCTCGTGCCCACATTTAAATGGATTACAGGTTATATAAATGCAAGCTTTATCCTGGTAGCAGAGAAGAACTGATACAGCATAATAATTTTTTCATTAAAGTGTAAATGAGAAAATTATAATAAGAGGTAGTTGCATAGTTTCCTCCTGCTACCTTTGGTAAATCTAAACATGTATATTCAAAACTGATGGTTGTCCAAGAAGCATCTTCTCAAATTTCTTCAATTTAATCTGGTCTGCCTTCCTTTCAGCACTAGTTACAATATTTTATAAATGAGATATCAGTCTCCTGCAGTCATCAGATGGTAAGAGCTCATTAAAGGTTATTTGAGTGGGAAAGGAATTGAGAGGTAGGGAAAAAGAAGCAGGAAGAATAAAAATGCAGATCTGTTGGATTACTTGTGTTAAAATTCACATCAGACTTAGTGAATGCAATATACATAATTATCTGTGTTATTTATTAGTAGCCAGCTAAAAACACTATTAAAAATCAAAACTTGAAAAAATTAATTGTGAAAACAATGTAAAAGAAGAAGCAACATAAACATCAGCATTTTCTTTGTTTGGGTTTTGAGATACTTAATATACTTTTTCCTCCTGGAGCTATAACAGGACTATGTTTGCTGTTCTATTTGCTATTACTTGCAAACAAGTTTATATTTTGCTTTGACTCTAATACGTGATGAACTAAAAGGCATTCAATTGATGCTAGCTTAAAGATTATTAGAGCAATTTTGAGGGGTTAAGTAAATTTAAAATTAATCACGAGAAAGATCAGTAATAAAATAGAAAGGCAGCTGACAAAGGCACTGTTTCTGTTTGCAAAAATGTTACAGAGGTTCTCTGTTGACATTTCATCAATGTCCCTACTCATGTTTGGCAAGGGAAAGTAGCAGACTAAACAAGAGGAGTTATTTGTACACCGGTTCTTAAAATGTCCCCTGAGATTTTCTGGGTTACCTGATGCTGCAAGAGAAGCCCTGTATGGGGTTATAGATATGATTCCACACTGAGTACCTAGTATTTTATCGCTGCACTTCAAGAGAAATCACATTTATTTTCCTGAAAGACAATTTTCCTGAAAGCAAAGTCAACGGTTTTCATGTCTCAATAGCAGGTTAAAAAAAGAGAAAAATAAAAAAAAAAAAGGGAGGAAAACAAACAAACAAACAAAAAACCCCCCCCCAAAAAAAAACCAAGAAAAGAAAAAAACCAACCAAACAACAACAACAAAAAACCCAAACAAAAACAAACCACCAAAAAAAACCCAAACAAAAATAACTCCAGAACTCATAGATTAATTTATCTTTCACAGTCCTTCAAGAGATATTTGGAACAATCTGAAACACAGGATGTTCTGTTTGATCAGCAGGAAAAATTTATTCACTCGGATGGTGATCAAGAACTGGCACTATCAAGAAGGTTGCCCAGAGAGCCTGAGGAGCTTCCATCCTCAGTTAGTCAAAAGCCACCCGGACATGGTCCCAGACAACCAGCTTCAGGGGGCCCTGCTTGGCAGGGAGGTTGGACAAGATAACCTTCAAAAGTTCTCTTGTGATCTCAGTCATTCTCTGATTCTTGATTCTGACAAAAGGGGAGCAAAGAAAACCTGATTTCTTTTGGTATTTGTAAAATACAGGCAAGAAAATAATTCACATTCATCTAAGAAAAGATATTTTAAGTACATGAAAAAACACACAACATCTTGCATTTAATGCTTGGACTTGGAAAAGTGGTGTGGTGGTGACAGACTGTCAATCTGATTTTGTATCTGATTCAAAAAAGAAAAGCAGAGAAATCAGAAAATCAGAGATATTTCCCTGGTAAATATTAGGAGGAAATCATCATGACTTTGTAATATTAAACACAAAGCAAAATCCTCTATAATGTGTATTCAAGTAAGGATTAAAGCTGCTCTTTAGAGTGTCCTTTGGACCAGTACACAAATATTTTCCTTTTTGGTTTGATGATATGGACAAGGACAATGAAAGTCCTCAGCATTCTAGTTTATGGATTTGGGTAATGCGTGAACAGAGTTGATTGTGCCTCAGTGATTGTGGGTTTTTCTGCAGCATGCTACATTTCATGGACAACAAGTAAATACATTTCATGCGTATAACAAATTGGTCAGTGTTTAAGTGCACTTTACATTTGTATTTTTAATGGAGCAACAATTTTTCTAACCTTTCATAAAGGGAACAGTGACACTTAAATGTTTTTGAGTGATGCAGATAAATCTTAACATACAATTACTGAGAAACAGAGCTGCTAAAATCTTGACTGTGTGTGGCTTCAGTTAACAGGAAGTTGAGCATGTTTAAGATTGTCTGAAGGCATGGAGAAGCCAAGAGAACCACTTCTCCAGGATGACATTTTCAGATAGTCACTCTAAATTTGGGGCAATCTACCAGGGAAGAAATTGCAGATAAATCACCATTCAGAAGAGCACTTAACTCATTGAAAATTAATTTAAACCAAAGGTTTAAACCAATGGTCGATAGACTAAGTTTGATTTTGTCTTTCATGACTGATCTTCCAAATAGTCTAACCGATAGATATGATGGTTAAGCACAGATGTAGTACCACGTAGGTAAACATTACTTTTGCTGTGCAATAGAGCAGTAGCACAAGAGTTACAAAGAAATGATCAATGCATGACCAAAGTTTCAGCTATGCAGCTCTGTGTTTTCCCATTTTATAAATCTTGCTCAAAACCACAACTGCCATCTTGGAGCAAACACTGGTGAATTGTGCGGAGACACGAATTTCAAGACTGGAGAGATATGACTAGTGGAATTAAAGACCAGAGCTGAGAGGAATAGTAATTTTGTTGATAACATCAAGCTGTGGAAATGTGAAGCTAGAGGGCGTGTACAGCCAGAAACAGATCAAAAAATATGTATGAGGAACGAAGTGTCCTCAAGTGGCTTAGGTGGACTAGGATGAAATTTTGTGATTAGCAGCATGCAATTAAAAATTAGTAATTAGTAATAATTTTACCACAGACTATTTACTGGAAATGATTATGGGTAGAAAGTCTTGCTTACACAAGCTGGACACAGTATCTCATGTACATTTCAGCTTATAGAAAGGTAAATTTAATATTAGATAAAGGCAAAATTAACCTAAAGACTTTGGAAAATTTTAATATCTTTCTACAAGGCACTGAGAAATTGTTATCTTTGGTGCAGTGCTATCAATGTCCAAGAAAGATAAAGAAAAAAAAGTTTTGCTGCAAAGATGCTTCAGTTCAGCCTCCCCAAGCACTTCAGATATTGAAATCCTACTGAGTAGCCAAATGCCCACTGAAGTAATTGGTTTCAGTGGTAAAGTGAGGCCTCAATAAGAGGCAGAAAAATACCTTAGAGAATCCAATCCCAAGTTTTCTACTTTAATGAGAGAGTAGTCAGGAATGGATACAACTGCTCTTTTTAAATTCTTTAGGGACATACCTGTAAAGGAAAACAAATACACACAGGTAATGTTGGTATAAAAAGAAATGAGTACACACAAGTCATGACTAAATCTAGGCTAGAAACAAGTTCTTGACCACCAGAAAAATAAAGTTGGGTTGGGGGGAAGAAAGGACTTCTTACTTAAATAAAAGTGACTTAAATAAAATGTGTTAACATATTTTAATATATTTATTATAGGATTGTGAAATATGCTGGCTAATCAACATAGGGCTTTAATTCAAACCTATTTACAGCCTATTTACTTTGGTCTGAAAACATCTGGAGATCAATTGTTAATGCAGCTAGTCCTAAATATATCATGGTATATCATAGATCACTATGTAAAACCTCATCCTTGCTTGGAGCTGAGAGATATATGGAAAGAAATTTCATTACTTATTGGTAGCATCCTGAGTCTCTGGATCTGTATAAAGATTAGTTGAGCCCTAAATGGAAGCAGAGCTGAGGTCCAGCTTCCAAAGGGTATGTATTGATTCTCATTGATAAGAGGAATTGCTCTAAATGATTATTAAAAATATATTTTAAAAATCTGTTCTCAGCAAATTAAAATAATTGTGAATCTGGAAACATTTCTAGATTGAGTTTGTGGAAATTCTTCTTTATGTGCTTTTTTTTATCAATTGCAGCATAATTAAAATAATTCTATGAACTGTAACTTATCTTTTAAAAATTTTGAATGGTGTTGAACTCAGTGAAGGAATCCCTAAGCAGATCTTATAGCTTCAGTAGGGATTGCAGAATTCCTCAGGCATCACTCCTGGAATAGGTCTTGCTGAACATCCTAAAGTTTTACCTATAATGGGAAACAGTAAAATGCTTCCCTAATCCAGATAAGTGGCAGACACTTCTACTGCTCTGAGTTAGGTAGTGCTCTTGTCTTGTCCATCTAGTTTACATCTTCCTTTTCTTTCCTCTATGAAGAAAGTAAATTAAGACTAACTTTTTGTCCTACACTTGCTTGGTCTATAAGATACAAGCCAAATATAAGAAATGTGCAGCTTGAGATCTTTTTAATGTGGTTTCTCTTTCTGTGGAAAACCAGGAGAGAGAGGGGGAGGGGGGAGACTGAAGAAGAATAAAAAGAGAGATTAAAAAGGAACACGAGACACCAAGACCCTAGTGACTAATATATATTTCTGCTTTGGTTGATGTCAGGGCCTTTTCTGTTTTAAGGGCCATGCAAGCACATTATAACAAAACCAATTCCAAACACCTGATGTTTTATAGGAAAATGTCACTGTGTGTATCATGTAAAGACTTTGTTAGAAAACAGTAACTTAAAAATGAGTCTGAGGTGTTTAGAAACAGACTGATTGGGACTGAGATTGGGATAAAATCTCATCCTGTTCTGCTAAAATTTATTATGCACTGTGCTGTGGAAATTCCTTGGCTAAATGGAAGTCCAGACTCTCAGTTTGATTGTTGAAATGGTACCACAGTTTCAGATGTATTTGTTTGTCTACACAGCATTATTTAAAGAAAAGTTGGAGTATGCTTAGTCCAAATGAATGCATCATTTATAGCTCAATAGCATATTTCAAAAAATATGAGAAGTATGATAATAAGATGGAGTCAAGAGCTGACTTTGATCAAATTTCATTTATACAATTTTTATTACTTTGCAAAACCAGATCAAAATACAATTTTGATCAAAGTGTGCTGCTGTCTCCGGTATAAACACATGCATATCCTTTTGCCTCCAAGATAAAGGTAGTAGGACCTTCTTAACTGATATGGTTACAGCAGAGTGTTGTAGCTGTCTCAAACTCTATTTTGGATTCTGATATATTTTAGCTGAGATATTTGAATTACTCTATGCTATTTAAGGACAGACAACTACACACTGTAGTTTAAACAGTATCTTTTTACTGATGTCTGAAAATTAATATCCTTTTAATTACCATACATTTTTTAGGTTTAACTTAGTGATTCATGAAGCAAAAATTATAGGGTCAATTACACAAACTCCAAATTATTTTAAGATTTTTATGCTATTTCACTTACATGTGCCCTTTATTTTAGCCATTAACATTTGGCATTGGAGCTATAGAATTTTGATTAGTCAAACCAAAACATTAGCTTTCAATTAACATAGAAACTAACACTTAAACATGATAGAACTGGACCATTTACAGAAGCATTGCTTCACAAAAAAAAAAAAAAAAAAAAAAAAAGAAATTAATATAAATTTCCAACAACATTCAACTTTGCACTTGAAGCATATTTACTCAGATAAATGGGCAGCATTTTATCTGGGTGATAAAAATTATTTGAAAATCTTCCCCACTGACTGAATATAGTTCTAGAAAACAAACCATTGCTTTGAAAAAAGGCTTAGCTCCAGATACTTTCTCCATATAGAAAAGCAGTTCAGCTGCCCTACAGTTAAACATGACCCTGATTTAGAGGAGTTTCAGTCTGTAAGTTAATTTGAAGCATCTCTCCTCACTAAATGCAGGTGATTTTTCTATTAGGAGGTTTTACTTTAACCACAGTAATGCACAACCCTCAGCATTACAGAAACCATTGAAGTCTGCAAAATATAGTTTTAAACATGCTGAAAAGTTGTTTTTTTAAAATCTTTCCTCTTCCAAAAGAAATTAAATAGCACATAAATATAGATCTAGTAACCTTAGACTGCATTTTGGAGTGTAGTGTGGTCAAGAAACATTCTAATAAGACAAGGATTACTGTATCAGATTGTACAGCAATAGGATGCCCCTCCCTCATTATCTTTAGGAACTTTTTGGACAGGAAGAATGGCTCCACCATTTCAGAGGCATGCAATCAAGTTCACAAGGAATGAGCATATTGCCCACAGCAGTATCATATTTCCTGATGAATTTGCTTTAATAAATGTGCTTTTCAAAAGATTTCAACCCAAATTTCCGAGCTTGTCCCAGGGATGTGGCATCTGAGCCAAGAGCTGATGACTCCACAGAAAATCAATATATTTGGGAATCTGCACTTGAGATGCACTTGAAAACTGGCAAAAACAACCTCAACACAGTGATGAGGTATCCACTTCCAGACATGCTTGTTGGGTGTACTAGTACTTCAGTCTGACACAACAGTGCCCATCACCAACATTAGATGTAAGGATAATATAGGCGGTGGTGAATGTAATTATATTGCACTCACCAGACTGAAACTCTGAGTGAGGCAGCCAGGGCCACTGTTGTCATAAATCCAACACAACATTACTGGAGGGGGCGTCAGGAGTGCTAAACTTCTTTGCAAACACCCTCCGGAAGAAGGTGGTTCCTGGTAAAGAGAAATTCATCCACAAAAGTACTCCAGTTCATTTTCAATCCAGCTTTTCTTATGAAACTAGCTGAAGTCCAGACATACAGACTTTTTCCCCCCGCCAGTATTCTGAGTAAAGCTTGATGTATTCTAAGCAAGCTTTGAGAAGGGGCAGAGGGGCAAGATGTGCTTTAGCCTACTCTGCTCAATTTCTTAATTGACATAAGTTCAGAGGAATATATCAAGCTTGTAGGATGTTGCATATAAAACACAGGATGCTTCGAACAAGGAAAATAGGGATAAACTGATACCCTAGTTGCATTCTGAAACCTTTTAAATGTAAAGGTGACAAAGATTCCTGACCCAAGTATCACATTTCAAAACCCTCTGTGAAGATATAATCCTCAGTGAGGAGGAGGCTGAAGGGTGTGGGAGTTTTTGATCAGTGGGAGATAAAGAGTCAAATATTCAAATCACCCGAAGTCTGTGTACCAGCTCAGCTCTGTTGCTGACTGCGTGTCACCATTTCAGCAGAGGAGCAGCCCAAGGGACCTGTAAGCAAGTCACTTGTGAGCTGCTTAAAAAGTCAGCAGTTGATGGCTTCTACTGTTGAGAATATGACATCCCCTGATCTGATGGGGAATGACATGATTTGAAAGAAAAACTCCCTGAGGGCTTGTTTGTATCTCCATGTCCTTAAATGCTCCTAAAAAGCTGCTGTTTGGCTAGCTATTTTCATGAAGATTGCAATAAAACAGCTCTTTCTTTAAGTAAGCATATTTAGGTGGCATATCTGCTATATTAGTGAATTGCAAAAGAAGGTAAAGCTTCTGCTGTTATAAGTTTGGTGGGGCATAAATTCACATTAGTTATTACTATCTAACAGAAAGGCTCCTTGAATTTTATTAGCAGTTACACTGTAGTGGTAGGTGAGTTGCTGACCAAGAAGAAGTGCTTTTTATATCTTCGGAAAGATGGCTGTGCTAAAATTTAAAGACAATTCCTGTTGCAGCAGCCCTCTTTTTAGAGGGTAGAAATGAGCCAAGACACAGACTTCTTATTTGTTCACATCACAAACAGAAGTGTGATTTATTCCTCCTCACAGCTTAGCCATCCTGACTCCAACTATTCCCTGACTGGCTGCAGCAAGCTCCTACTGCAGGTTTCACTTGAGTGCTGGTTATTTCCTGCTAAACTATGACTGCCTGGATTGATTTGCAGACTCTAACTACAGGCTTTCACCTACCTGGACTACGACTGCAGGTTCCAACAGCAGGCTTTAACTGCAGCCCAAGACTGACCTCACGGCAGGGATCCTGCTTCATGACCCGCTCCACCCCTCACTACTTAACCCACTCCCTTTTATCACACTTATCTTTATTGGCTATAGCTGTGACTCACCAGGGGGAAGCTGTATTGGTTAATTAACACAGCTGTTATTTATCAGGGGGGAGGTCACCAGTACTCCCTTCTCCTACGCATTCCAACTTTTTAATAAAATCAATAGAAAGATAATAGCCTGAAAATATCCTGGTTAATCTTATGTATGAAAAAGAATCTATGTGTATAAGTGCTGAATATTATATTCTACAAAGGCAACCACATAGTCCTTTTGCCAATATTTTTTTTTTCCTCCTTAGTATTATGCATACTGCTTAATGACATAAGCTCTCAGAGAGATTTAATGTGGCATCACCCTCCAACAGGCCCTGCAGCAACAAGACAGACAGGGGCCATCTCTGACAGCTGTAATTTATGCTGCTGTCAGTCTGCTTCTTTAATGTAAAGCATTACTAATTTTTTTTTTTTTTTTTTTTTTTTTTTTTTTTTTTTTTTTTTTTTTTTTTGTATGGCCTTTTCAATCATGACAGCTCTTCCACCTGTTTTTAGCTTCTGGAAAATCCCTGAATCTCGATAAATCCCACTCTCTCCTGTCTTTCCTCATTAGACATTTTTCCCTAGACTTTTTAAGAAGTCAAAATGTTTTAAAGACAGAGTTTAAGAAAAGTGAATGTTTTGCCTGCAAGATTTCTAACTTCTTTTTTGCATAGATTTTAAACACATTTGGATTTTTTTTTTTTTTGGTGATTTGAGAATCTAAATCACTCATCAAAAGGTTTTTAGTTAACATGCCCTTTAAGATACTAGTAGCTCAATAGTCAAGACTTTGAATAGCACAGAATCTACCACATGCTTTGATAAATGGTCCAAGTAATAAATTAGTTCCTCACTTAAAATATTACACTCATTACAACTGCATTTTTCTACTATTATTTTGACTGTTGTAGATTTTTGAGTGTATTGTAAGCTTTTATGCACATAATTTTCTTGTCTAATTGTTCATGGTTGATTTTTAATTTGCAGTGGATGTGAAAACCTGGGATTAACACTTTTGCTTCTTACACATCCATCTAGAAACTAAAATTGGATCACTTAAGTATGTCTTTACATCTCTAGATGAGTCAGCTATTAGAGAAAATATATTTTTGATAGCAATCTGGAGCTGAAATTATGGCAGAGGAGAAATATAAACCAAATGTGTAAATAATAAAGTATCAAAGAAAGTATAATGACAAATAAAAAAACGCAGATGTTTCTATGGGAACATTTGATGACTGATTAATGGAAGAATACAGCTGTCAAGTAAAGACCAAAAAAGATCTCAAATAAAGAAGATGAAATGAAGCAACAAAGAAAGAAAAAACATTCATTAATGAAAGTCTGAATGAAGATCTATTGCTGTTAAAAAATAATTTTAAAAAGCCTGGAATCATATTCTTTTTCATACACTTTACTATTTACATTGTACATGCAAAAGGAAAAAGGGTTATAGTTCTGGAAACTTCTTGCTGAAAGGATAGATATGGTATATAGTACTCATACAAATTAGTCTCAGTGACGTTTTCTTTCCTACCTTTATTACAGATTAGTTTGAGCTTGCTGTTATTACCTATGCTTCTCACACAGTTACCTGTTGCCATATATATAATAAATATCGTAGGAAGGATACAGAATCATGATTGTCTATAAAGTCGGTATGAAAATGTCTGAGTCAAAAATATTTAGGAAGCCTGCAGTCTTTTTTGATGTGGCAAGACTAATTTAGTAGGAAACTAAAGAAGTTGGTGTTAAGCAGGACTTTTATTCCTACATAATTCACTGAGATACAAGTGCATACAATTAACTGAAGCATGTTAGTCTGGGCCAGGCTGCTTCCTCTAAAGTTTTCTATTTTTTACCAGGACACTCTCATCACTTTAAATAAGGTCCTTCCTCCACAAGCAGCTTCTAGCTCTACCCAGACCCTGTGTTCTAACATGATACCAAATTAATTCTAGAATTAGGAGCTGATAATAAACTAGAAATACATGACACCTCTTTACAGGTTGGAGCAAAATTGACTCAAGGCTTTGACATGGATTTGGTCCTTCATTTCATGAGGCTGAGATGTATGAATGGAAAATGATCTGCTCTAGCTTGTGGCAGTATTTGACATTCACAGTGAGCATCTGAACGACATAAAATCATCAGAATAAAAATGGTTTAGACTCAAGAAGCTGAACAGAATGTTCAGAGCAAACTTGCCTGCCTTCTCTTTCCCACCACTCCCCCGCCCTATTCCTGCAAATATTGCTTCAATTGCCTGGTTTCAATCCAAAACAGAGAATTGTAAATTTGTTAAATAATTGGGTTTGATGCCAGTTAAATTGAAGTAAGAAAACTACTCAGCTTTAGTGATGCTTCCTGGTTTTTGCTGTGTTTTTCCTTGGCAATATTTTTACATCCTAGGCTTCAGACGGTTGTGTTCTTAGCTCCAGAACTGCATCTGCTTAAGAAGTTGTACTTAAAAGGTTAATTCTATTGTGCTTGTAATCAAGGGCCAAATCACAGTTAACCTACAGAAATAGTCTGGAATTAGTCAGAAATTAATTGTTCTGTTTTACTGACTAGTTTATATTGGCACGTTTCTTTAGATTGTTTTTAATTTGCTGAAGAATAATAGTAGGAAGTAGGCAAAGCTTGCAAAGCTTCCTTGCTGTATTCAACTCTGAGAACCTGCAAGTGGAGCTTTCTTGGTAGTTCATGGGGAACAACAGCAATATGTTTTGTAAAAGTTTAAATGAAGGTGGTATCTGCATTACATTTGTGGCTGACTTCAGTGCTCCTGACATTATATTAAGTTTTGATAAGCATAAAGGTGTCTTCAGCTGCTCTGAGTTTAGCAAAAAATCATAACACAACTAAATAAGTTTGCAGGGTCCTAGGCAGTCTTACATGTCTTCTACAGAAACACTTTAGTTTTATTCCTTTTAACAAATATGATCACTAAATTAAAGCTAATTCAAGTACCCTGTACATGTGATTACATTTCATAATCACAGAGTCCATAAGTCTAAGATATAGTTTCAGCCTGCCTGGCGTTTTTGTTGGTGTACTAGGAATTTAAGTGCTGGTGACCTTAAATAGTAGCACAATAGTGATACAGCATGCTACACTGTAGCAGGGGGAAAACCCAGCATTTGGCTGATTTAATGGCTGACTCCAATGCCTTAGCATCCTCAACTAATTGCTCTTTATGCTTGGTGGCAGTCACTAACCCCTGCAGCTGGTATAGGAGGCAAGTTCTCCATTTCCACTCCATAGCATGGGGGTCTACAGTGTGAATGAACCAGTCCATCAACTGTTTGCACCAAAGGGAACAGTCATCTTTTGGACACCTAGAGGCGCAGTTTTCTTTCCTTTTTTCTGCCACCTACATGTGGTGCCCATTCCTGTTTTAATGTCAGCCATCCTTTGGCTGAGCAAGTTGAACTGCCTCGCTTTCTGGTCAGATAAATGCTAAAGTCAGCATCCAGGAGGAGAGAACACAGGAGAAAGGGACAGCCAATTTTGCTGGAAGTGAGCCATTAGGTTGGTTCAGCTCTATCCCAAACTTTCAACCTCAGAGATGTAAATGTAAAGCTAGACGTATCAGTTTAGGCTGCCAGAGAAGGACTTTGTGCAGAGGCAGCTGACAAGCTGGCCCACATTATCTCTGCTGACTCTGCTGTTGACCCCTGTGAGAAGGGCAGAGTCGCCAGCTGGGGGCTGTCGCAAGATTTGTCATCGTTTGCCAGGCAGTGTCCTCGCTCTGTGATCCCTCCTGCTGAGTTAGGGACTCACTGTGGTGCATTCATTTGGCCTTTTTGTTGCACTGAAGCAAAAGTGTTTGGCAGAAATCTACAGGATCCCAAAGTTCCTTCTGTATAAGGTAAAGTTTAGCAGAGTGGCTGTTGGTTTACCTTTTGGAAAGCAGGACCAAGGTATTACTTGTCTTCTATTCTCAGAAAAAAATAGACTAATAGAGAAGGAGAAAAATTATTATTCCCTTTATTTTTTTCTTTCACTCAACCTCTGTGCAAAATGGAACTAAAAATCTAGTTCTAGTTCACTGACCTGTTATTTTCCAACTAAAATCCATTCTGCAGTCCCTACGACACTGGTGAGTTTCAAGGGTAAAATAGTATGAAACTCAGTCTTAATAACTGTGAAGGCTTGATGTCAGAGTAACTTGACTACATTAACTCCTATTAATGGCTGCTGTGAAAGTTAACCTCCAGTGGGTTAGAACTTGCTTTACTAAAATTTAAAACCAAGCTATGCTTCATCCACTTTTATATGGATGGTTTTATATGTTCTGGTTGGCATTAGTATAAACATGTGTTTAGATAAATATATGTAAACATGGCCCACTCAAATTTGTGCTGGTAAACCTCTTGTAGCAATGATGAGAAATGCTGACAAAATGCATATCTACAAACTGCTAAATTTCAGTAGTTTTGTAGATTACAAATAATGACTATGCACAGCCCTTTCCATAATGAGAGAAAATGCACAGCATTATTTTCATTCTCCCTTCTAGTATCTGGGACAGAAGATGAGTGAAGGATGAAAATCCATGAGTGTTTTTTCAGCATAGTGTGCCACAGTCATTTTGGCTCATTGCATAAAAGTAACTTAGAGAGATGAAAGTGCCAGGAGCTTTTTGCAAAGAGACTATCTGTATCTCATATTATTTTCTGTCCCAGGAGGTCTCCCCTGCTTGTGAACTCAATAGTTCTATAGCTTCTCCACTGAGAGAAAAAAAGTGTATCAAGCCCAAATAAATTAATTGGCCATGAGGATTTGAATAATTGCATTTACACAATTTACAGACTTTGTTTCATGAAGTAATAGTATTATAAAATTCATCTGCTTTTCATTTTTTTCACTATTCCATATTAAAATCAGTGCAGTATTGCTGGCAAGGACTATTCTGTGTCCCTCCAGACCACAGACAGTAGTTAAAAGCAAGTTGGGATGATGGGTTAGCAGAAGCCCAGGAGAGCCAGTGTTCTCTTCTTTGCCTGTGGGAAAGAGTTTATTTTGAAACAATGGAAAGTTACTCGAAGCAGAACAGAGAAGTCTGTGATCCACTGGGTGTTGTATGCCAGTGGAAGCCTCATCAAGAAAGGGTAGGTAGGGAGGAAAAACAAATAAGAATCTTTAAGAGACAAACACTGCTCAGAACACAGGGAGCTTAGGCCAGGGTCAGAAATAGCCTGACCTAACTAGACAGCTGAAGACAGAAAAAAATTAAATGTGATAGAGAGGTCCTGCAGATCAGGAAAGAAACCACAAGTTTCAAAAGCCTGCTCCTGCTGCAGGCTGATAACTGCTCAGAAAGTAGGAAATTGAGACAGAAAGATGAATACAGAAATTATTTTCTTCTTATTTCTTATCCTGCTAAGTGTTTCTTTTCTTACTATGCAATGAGCAGTAGTGATGGAAAACCCTTTACTGATGCGGGTGTTTGATTGTACATATTCTGTTCATGTACTTTAGCCTAGAACACCTTTCTGGTGGGGTTTGGACATTTTGTTTTTGCTAAAGACACACCTAGGATTTTGAGAGGCAGGGCAGCAGTCCTCACAAAGGACTCCTGCACACATCTAGCCTTGAAATATTTGTACATACTGTCTTTAACCAGGGGAGGGAAATGCACTCTAGTAGCAAACTAAAGGCTAGCAACACTTCGTAAACTGAGACTCCATGTAATGCCATGGAAACAGTGAGAGCCTAATTACACCTATAGATCTTCTCCTTCTGTTGGAAAAAATTTACTTCAAGTTCATAACATATGACACAAACAAGATAAGCAGTGGTTCTCATGACAACTGCATCATCTTTTGTTCTTAGTTTCTCTTGTTGTGAAGACAGAAACGCAGAAGTTAAGACTATTTATTTCAACTTAAAAAAAAACTTATCTAATAAAATTATACTATATAATGATGCGGATACTTTCCTTAGTTTAGTAAGTACTAATGCAGGAGCATTGAAGATTTATTATTTCACTACTGTTCATGAAGTATAATGTACCAATTTATATTAACCTTATGTAAGCAGCAAAAATAATCCCAGTGAAGAAAATTATGTCTGTATGAAGCCCACATACAGCTGTTTTCAAGATTTCTTTTTCTGTCACCCTATACCAAGAATTTAGTTTCATTTCTTTGGATTTTTTTCCCTTCGTTTTTGTGGAAAACAGTGTTGGGAATATCAGAACTGAACTAAGAATGAATTTAAATAAGCAAACTAATCTCACTGAATTGTTATGTTTTTCCCTTCCTTTCTAGCAAAAATATCTTATTCCTCAATTTAAGCCAAAAATAACACCATATTTATGCTAATAATAATAATAATAATAATATAGCTATTTCAGTTACCTTACATGCATTCATACAAAATTGCTGGTGGATTAAATAGTCACTTTCCTTATACCTACAGAAAAATTAAGAAGAAATATAATTTTGTATACTTAAAAAAAATCTCTGTCTCTGAAAAAGCACTTAGAAACACGGCATAAAAGCAAAAGAATTCAATTCATAAAGTATTTTGGAGAAAAGTTATGATAACTTCAGGTGCTAAAGGCACTGTGGCCACCAGTTCTATGAAAGTACATAAGGTTTTCTTTGTAAAAAGACCTCTAATTCTCCTGATGTTGTTGTCCAGCTGTATATTAGTGTATTTCTTAAGTTTCTACACACTGCAGTGTTCAACATTTTAAAACCAACTCACAAAACAAAAAAGTAAAAAACCGCTCCATTATGAATATTTTTAACTTGTACTTCAGTTGCAAACTTTCTAGAGAAATTATCATTCACCCTTTAGCCTTGTCACTGGTGTGATTATACTCTGAACGACAGCATTAACATTAGTATTCCAGAAAAACAGACCAAATATTTTCCAGTGGTAGAAAAGGCCTTTTTTCCCCCCATAACCCTGGTACTACAAGGTATGCTAGAGCAGGTGAAAGGAAAGCAGTAGAAAGAATGAGGGAAAATTAGGAGTAGAGTTTAATAGGAAGCAACAATTATATAGTTTTATTGTTTTTAAGATAGTAAGACAATATTAACACGATAAATATATTTAATAGTTGTGAAGTGGAAAAGATAATAAGTGCTAATGACATTGTAAAGAACCTTGTAACTTTTTCCTGTACTTCTGCTCCTGTTCAGCCCCAGCTGCTATGTGCTCATCTCTGCAAGCCTGAGTAGTCAGAGAAATCACCTCTGACTGCCAAGGAACTTTGAAAAGACAAGTTTGGTGGTGGACAGGCTGACCAAGACCCCTTCCTAAGATACATTCTTTTCAGTTCACTTTTGCACCAATTTGACATGACAACACATAGGGGATAAATGAAAATACACATGGTCAAACCTTCAGCATCAGTTTCAAGAAAAAAGACATATAAGACAAGATTTAAATGTCCTTTGAAAAATTATGTCCATTTTTTATTTTTTTCCTTTAAAGCTGTTAAATATTTTGGGGCTATTTATATTACCTTGGATATTAATACCCTACACATGGGCTTTTATCTTTTCCTCTCAGACTTATAGTCTTGATAGAAATGACTTAACCATCTCATTTATAAGACTGAAGAATTCAATAGGATGTATGATTGAAGAAAATAACCAGAATGGTGGGAATAGTTTTAGAGGTAGAAAAATTATTTTTGTACTCAGACTTTGAGCAATTATTATTGCCCACAGAGAATTGGAAAAAATATAAAGGTATGATGACCTTTTGACATGCAAAGGTAGTTTAAAACTTTTCTGAATTAAAAGAAAGTAAAGAAAGCCAGCTTTTTTCTTCTTGATCTTAATGAGATACAACTCCATTTTGTTCATCAAAATTGCACAGCTCTGCTTTCTGCACATGGTTCATTCTACAAGTTTCCAATTTCACTTTGTTCTCAGCTACTTGAAAGATGGCAACTGAAGCATGTTGACACCATCTGTGCTTTCAGAAAATAAACTTTTTGATAATAAAAGTAATTTTTATTTTGGAGACATTTTCTCCATTTCCATTTGTGGAATGGAAAATGGTATACCATTTTCCATTCCACAAATAGCCTTCTCTTACAACTCTTCTCAAAGCCACCTCAAAAATACCTGGAAAAGAAGCTCTTCACCTCAGACTCATCATGGTTAAATACCTTGCTTACCAGTTTTAGAACTGCCACTGACTTGATATATGGAATTGCTCTGGTTTATATTTTATTTTGTACTTAGCAACTTTTTCCAAAGTTGAATGAGCCAAACCTTGAGACAAAGCACTGCACTATTTAGTCTTTACAATGAAGTAGTGTTGTAGCTCTATAGAATATCTTAGTTCATGAATTACAGTACTATGAGCCCAGCAATATCATAGAAGCAGTGAGTGTGAAAACATTTTTTGTGGGTTGTATTGCAGAACAGAGGCTTAAGAACACTTGCTTAACTTCAGGTATCTTATACATACATATATCAGCAGATTCAGTTGTCTGTATCTGTAACATAGGAAAGATTAGAGTGCCTTAGTGAATATCTCTGCAGTACCTTGAAATATCGTGCTTTAAAAAACTAACAGAATTAGCAAACAGTTCTAGGGTTTTCTATCATCTAACAACAATTAACAAAGATTTCAATTTAAATTTCATTAGCTTTTCCCAGTATTAGCCAAATATTCTGGAAAGATCAATTGCAAACAATTTGTTCTTATCATCTAGTTCCTCAGTTCTGTCACTCTGGTTAATTTTAGAGTTTCTAGCAAAAGTTACATAGTTGATAAACTGTATTTCACAATATCATAGCTCAATAGATTAAATAATTGTGATATAAGTGTTTTATCAGGCATCATCTTTCTTCTTAATCATCAAAGTGCTTATTATACATAGGCTTTTCTCTCTTTGTAGTCAATATAACATTTTATTTATTTCCAATCGGAAGACTAATTGAAATGAAAATCATAGTTGCAACCTCCTTCAATGGAGAGGCAGAATAATGAACAGAAGGTACAAAAGAACAGGTTTTGGTAGAAATTTCTTTGTATTTGGAAGAATTCTGTTAAGGTTTTTCTTCTTATGTTAAGACATATTTTTTTTATTGTCATAGCATTTGAATTCAGAACAGTGTCATAGTCAGTTTGAAACATGAGGATCAGCAGTTTGTATACAAATATACAGAAATTATTCAGAAAGCAAAAGCATTCTTAAATGGTAGTGTTACTATAGTTACTAATGTTCCCTATACTGAAGTGAAAATATGAAGAATTACCCAGACAGTAAGAAGAATTTCCCTCAGGTATGTATGACTAGCCCACAGACTGTTAGATAATTCTGAGTGGATGATGAAGCTTAATAGATTTTAAAATCATCAGTAGTTATTTTACATTTTTTAATTCAGTTGAGGTTTTCTTTTTTTGATTTCTGATGGTCAATAGACTTTCCAGACTTTGTTAACTTTCACAAGACTCCATTTGCAACCTCTCCAATATAAAACTCTCTTTCAGTACAGTTGGGATGAATAGAAAATAAAGGAGTTCAGGGTTTTTTTAATAAACTCATAATTTTTCTATGCTCTAAACCATGAATATAACCTCTAATTTGTCTCAGTGTTAAGAAATACTGTGGACAGTTATTTTTAACTGTATTATCACTGCAACACTAAGTCCTGTTATCTACCACAAATCTTTCTGCTTTAATATAAAAGTCCTATTCACACATGTGTAGTAAAGGTAAGGTGTAAAGTGACAGAAAAATTAGAACCACAATGTAGATAAACTATAAAAGAAGAATTGACAGAAAAAAAATTTGCATTTATGACATTCTTAAATGTCTTTCCTTTTCTGGATTCCAGTACTGAAGACATATTCTGGTTTAATGCTTAAGTAATTAAATCAGTTTTGAATAACATAGTGATGTACATTAGTTCAGTAAGAAGAAAGAAATGTTTTTGAGTCTGTATAATGCATGCAAATATTTTCTAGTATATATTTTAAGAAAAGACTGTATTTTCCTGAGACACAAATATTTTTGAGAGAGATTTACAGAACATGAGCATTTGACTATTACTTTTACCAAAATCCTTATTTCTCCAGGTTTATTTCATTTTGATACTTTGAATATTTATTACCTGTGTTGCAAGAGGGTTATAAAACTCACAGCTGTATCTTCTAAGAGGCAAAGGGTGCAAGGTTGATCCTAGGTGTTGCCATGCTGATTCTAAGTTTCATGTCTATTTTTCAGTTGCTTCAATAAGGGCTGGTTGAAAATATCATTTTCTTAGTTCAGAAAGGCTTATACATTTCTGTGGTGTTTTTCTTGATCTTCGAGCTACTGAGAGATCAAATCCTGCACAGATTCTAATGTAGAAGTCCACAAATATACATAGAGTTTTTGCTATTTCTTAAGTCATAAATCAATGTCTTTCAGCTGTAAAAATTGGCAAAATTAATTTAAAATTTTGAAGATGTTATCAAGGTAGAGTTTCTTGGCAAGTTATTATTTCAAAATTTGCAATCTCTAAAAGATTTTTAATTTCATATTTATTCAATTTTCAGTCTCTAGGCTCATTGCAAGACAAAAAACTGCTTTCATTTTCACATATTTCCTGACTTGATGAACAGATAAAAGTATGTTAGCTTACCGCCTTTTCTTTGTAGGATCAAAAAGAATGAAAATTTCCTACTTTCAGTGACAAGCAACTTTAGCATAACTTGAAACCCTTGTTTACTAAAGGAATCCCATGAGGAAAAGCAAATGTTTTTTAAGAGGCCTAAACCCATCATTCTTTTGTATTCAACCTTCAGTTTCTTGATCTGCAAACTATTTTCTAGGCAGCAAAGGTACCTGTTTAAATGGGTACCATAACAACCTTCAGTTTATAGCAATATTAATATTGTATTTGTCATGTTTTATTTGCTGGTTCCAAAGACAGAGTGAGCACAATTCAGAAAAAGAGAAAGAAAAGTATGTTCTTCCCTTCTTTACGCTCCCCCTGTTCAATGCTGCTTTTTGTGTCTGTGAAAGAGGGGAAGCAAATAAATAATATTATTCACATAGTCAATTTATTTTTCATTAATAGCAGATCACTCAAACAGTTCTTCTCAGAAATTTTCTGCTGCTTCTATCAGGGATGCAAATCCTGCAGATATTACTCTTATGATTCTCATTTTTACTTGGTCAATCACACATTAAATTCAAAGGAAGTGTAATTGAGGAAAATTGACTATAAATAGGGTAAAGTGTCAGGATTTGGTCAGTTATTACCACGTAATAACTGGTATATAGAGATTTAAGGACTTTTTTAGCCCTAAACACTCAAGCACAAATCTATCCAATCCAGCTTCAAATCCATCCATGTCTTAAGTGGGATGAAGTAGTTTCTCTCAATTTTCTTTCTCTTCATCTAAGGGATGTCCCTTAGACATCTCATGTAAATTCCTAGTTCAAATGAATTCTAGGGTTTTGGGAATCCAGTCATAAGATGCCTTTTGTACTAATCCGGTTCTGACAACGACAGAATGGCCATGAAGGTCATATTATCCTTAAGGCAATGAGCAGTTTATCATAGAGTCATAGACTGGTTTGTGTTGGAAGGGACCTTAACGTCCCTTAAAAGGACCATCTAGTTCCAATTCCCAGACAGTGTGGGCAGGGACACCTTTCCCTAGGCCAGGTTGCTAAAATCTCCACCTCATCTGGCCTTGAATACTTTCAGAGATATGGCATCCACAACTTTTCGGAGCAACCTGTTCCAGTGTCTTACCAACTTCACAGTAATAAATATCTTCCAAATATCTAATCTAAACCTACTCTCTTTCAGTTTGAAAACATTGCCTCTTGTCCTGTCACCACATGCTCCTGTCACAGACAACATAACAATATAGCAGTTATCTGTAAGATTAATCCTGTAAATTTTCTCTTGTTTCTGTCTACTGCCAGGATATAGTGTTTTCCCAGGAGGCAGAAAAAAGCAAGTACAAATTCTGAGATTCACAGAAAAAAATACAGAGCCATACAGTTGCTCTATGTGTTGCAATACTCCACTGAGCAGAAGTCAGATATAATAGTTGGCTAAGGTGTGAACTGTGCTACTGTTTAGGATATGCACATTTAGGATGTGTTCAAAACCAGGTCATACTCTACATATTGAATATGACTGGTAACTAGGCTATGCCTGCTGCCCTTTTGGATTATTCATTCACCAAGGCTCATCTGATAGTGTTATTGGTATGAATTTTCTTAAACCAGAACATGTAAATTTTAAAACAGAAAAATGTGGGACATTACTTATGCCTTCAGTAATATAAATAGTATAGTGTAACTTGTCTGGGCAGAAACCCAAATTTGGCAAACATTATTATTATTATTATTATTATTATTATTATTATTATTATTATTATTATTATTATTATTATTATTATTATTATTAT